>CALNHX010005633.1:0-103256 GCA_940337035.1 Agriotes lineatus | reverse complement strand
ATAGATTATATACAGTAAAGGACCAAGTATAGAGCCTTGAGGTACACCTGTTGTTAAACCTTGCAGATCAGACATTTGCCCATTCAATGAAACTATTTGTGACCTTGACTGAAGATAATCACCAATAAGACTGACAACAGAATTTTCAAAACCATAATAATGTAATTTAGCTAGTAACAGTTGGTGATTTATAGTGTCAAATGCTTTAGAGAAATCCAATAATATCAATGCGGTGAATTTATTATTATCAAATGATGAACAAATGTCATCAACAATGTGCAACATAGCAGTAGCTCAACTATGATGTGGACGAAAACCAGATTGTAATTCAGGCAATACGTTATTATTTTTAAGATAAGATCTAATTTGTGAATCAATAATCTTTTCAAATATTTTAGAAAACACTGGTAGTAAGCTGAGTGCCAGTTTTCCATAAACGACTTAGAGCTGGAAATAGAAATAGTATATTATGTTATTAGGAGCAAAAGTTATATTTTATGTGGCGAGGCTAGACGGGTTATCTGCCGAGCTTGCGAGGCAGATAAGTACAGCCGAGCCACATAAAGATACTTTTGCTCCGAATAACATATAGTATTTTTTCTTCAAACGTTTTTATAACAAATTATTTACAACTTTGTGAACAAAATTCGAAGAAAATTACTTGATCTCGTCAGCGGCAGATAATATTATCTGCCGCTGACGAGCGGCAGATAAAGTTGTCAGCGGCAGATAATAACTTTATCTGCCGCTGACGAGCGGCAGATAAAGTCGTCAGCGGCAGATAATAACTTTATCTGCCGCTCGTCAGCGGCAGATAATATTATCTGCCGCTTGGCAATAAAGTGCCTGTTTAGCATCATCAATCCAGCAGTATAATGCCATATTTTACTGCCGTTTGAAGAAAAAAGTATTTAAAGACATGGATTGCGAGCCTTACTCTCGAAAACAGTTTCTCAGGAAGTTGGTCGATTACTTTGGACAACGAATATGTATCACCGAAATTACAGGAAAAGGAACAATTTTGAATTTCAGAGATAATGTAGATTCAATATTGTTTAAATCTTGGTATACTCAGAAACTACAAAACAGTGAGCAAGATGAAAGGTTGAGGGTAGTTCAGAAAGCTGCAGAAATCATAAGAGAAGATATACGTTCTGCCGTATATGATTGCAGCGTTTATCCACCCGCAGAAAAATCCTCAGTTTTATGCAATATTCCCAAAAGTTTACACACGCTACTGGAGACAATTATGAAATTAAAAAATGTAGAAAATCAACGCCAGGATACGAAAAAGGCAGCTATAGGTCAGGCAATAATAAGCGCATGTCGACCAAGGTCATTCGTATCTCCAATTTTACTTGGTATTGGTGTATATGTCCTTAGAGAATTTGGCTCCAGACAGATCGTGGACTTCCTAAAGAATTGCGGTTTTTCGGTGACCTACAACGAAACATATCGATATGAAAACTGCCGAGACGGTTGTCAGCGAAAATAGTCTTGTCCAGTACTGCTTTGATAACGCAGATTTTAATATTAAAACTCTTACTGGCCATGGCACATTCCACAGTTTGGGGGGTATTCGATTGACTACTCCTTCGCCACCTGCAACACCAAAATCGATTGCTCGCCAAATTGACATTGTTCCTTCTACAGCAGCAGCAGAGAAAGATGACATTTCCATCAGTTGGTACAAAGCGCCAAAGACACTTGCATTGAAAAATGTTATAGCAAGAGACATTAAAATCGGTAATACAGAAATGAAAAATCTAATGAAACGTGCAAAAACTCTGGATCTATTATGGTTGTCTAGCAACTGGGCAGGTATATGATGATATTTAGTTTGAATATCGTTGTTTGGTACAATTTGATTTTTGATTTTTAGAAGTCGACAAACCACCATCTTGGTGAGGAACAATGAAACTAGCGCTTAATGGATACATGGAATGTGAAAAACAAGTGTTACAATTTTACCTTTTATTAATATTTCTCCAACCGATCCAAGCACTATTTATTCTGCTTTGAAGTTTGCTTTAAAAGAAACTCAACAGCTGGGACAAGAGCACTGCATAGTCACTTTTGATCAACAATTGTACGATGAAGCGGTTAAAATTGTAGACTCTGAGCCTCAGACGTTCAAAAACATATTTGTGCGTTTAGGCCCTTTTCACACGATCATGGCTTTCATAAAGGCGATTGGTTACCTAATGGGTATGATTTGGACAGCTTCATATTATGTATATTGCGTTTTTGTCTAACGTTATATATTTTTAGGTGGGAGTGGTCTTGAAGACGTATGGTGTCAAGTTTACGCAAAAAATCCTGTGGTACACATGATAGGAGGACACACGTATAACAAAGCCCTAAGAGCTCATTTCGTCACTCAACAAGCCCTGATCACTCTTCTTCTCGAAAAGATAAACATCAATAAAGAAACCAAGGACCAATTGAAAACGTTGTTCTTGAATTTTCTAACTGGACATTCTACACCATAAAATGTCTATGAGAACAAAATTCTTGATACCCTTCAAGAAAAACTAAACAGTGTGATTGAAGAAATATCAAAAAATAGCCCAACTGCAGTTCTATGGTTCCAATACATACGACAGGTAGAACTCATCAGACTTTTCATTCGAGCCGAAAGAACTGGCAACTGGGACATGCACCTCCTTTGCATAAGGCTTATGCTGCCATATTTTCATGCTGCAGGGTCTTACCACTATGCCAAGTCAGCCCACTTGTATGTTCAGCAATGTGACGATCTTGAAAATGTTATGCCCAAGAACGAATACGAAAAATTTGTAAAGCAGTATTTCACTCTTCGTCGTTCGGAGGGCTTTTGGACTGGGGTCCCTACAGATCAAGTCATCGAGCAGGATCTGATGAGAAACATCAAGGGGCAAATGATACATGGAAGAGGTATAACCGAAAATACCTTGAATCATTTTGTCTATTCTTTTCCTGGGTGCCTTCCCCTGTGCAACGTCATGGAAGAATCATATGCTTGACGCATATAAAAACAGGTGTCAGACTAGCGATCAGGTAAGAATATTTGGAAGTAGGAACTGTGGTTTGTAATACTTACCCATTGTTATTTTTAGCACATTGATCTAACTGAACCCCGTACAATTGGAGATTCCAAAGACTTACATACATTTATAGAGTAGTTTAGGAATCATTCTCCCTACGAAAAATGTAACAAGTTATACTCAATATCTACTGGAATAGCTGCAGATAAAACTATTAATTGTCATGTTGCCGAAGAAGTAGGACAAAAATGTCTTAGCGAAGTAGAAGGAAAACCATTTTCAGACATAAAGATATCCGTCAAAAACAAAGCAAGATCTTTGTCGTTTATGAGTGGCACAGTAAGAATCCAAAATGACATCGTCCCGGTTTCGACTCCCCAATTATTCCTACGGCTATTTTGTGTTTTAAAATCAGAAAGCGACAAATCCGAATATTTCAGATATGAGTTATCATCAGAACCACCTTCTCTATTTGATGGGACCTATATGAGAAAAACACAAAAGTCAGCTGTAACTTAATTTTTTCCCGAAAAAACAAGTGATATTGATCTGAATCAATCAATGGATTTTATGATTGACGGTGGCTTTCTGCTGCATATTGTAGTATGGCCAAAGCTTGGCAACTTCAACGATGTTTTTAATGCATACGTCCGATATGTGGTCAAGCATTATCAAAAATCAATTGTGGTTTTCGACGGATATACAGAGGAATCTACCACAAGATCGGAAGAACAGACAAGACGTGGAAAAAGTAAGTGTAGCCCAAATATTATATTTAACGAAAACACCAATATAAATATTGCTCAAGAAGAATTTCTTTCAAATAACAAGAACAAGGCGCACCTTATATCTGTGTTAGACGCATATTTAAAAGATGCGGGGGTCACCGTCATTCACGCTGTAGATGATGCAGATGAACTAATTGTCAGTACAGCTCTCAAATTAAATATCAGCAATAAAAATGTTATGGTTGTTGCTACGGATACAGACGTTCTTGCAATGCTCATTGGTAGAGCACCACAAAATAATAGCATAAGTGTACATCATCCAGCCACGAGCCGAACGGCTGGAAAAGTATGTGCAATAGCTGAGGTACAAACTGCAATAGAAGATATGAAAGAAGTTATTCTCTTTGCTCATGCAGTTTCTGGCTGCGATAAAACATCTGCCTTATACAGAAGAGGGAAAAATTGTATACATGCAGTTATAGAAAAATCCCATAAGGAATAAAGGTTGCGAGATATTTAATGTACTTAATCAATTACAAGAAAATGTGATTCAATGTGGGGAGGAGTTTGTCAGATCTCTTTATCATGATGGCCCAAAATGTGGAGATATCAATGACCTTCGCCATCATCTTTATAATAAAGCAATGGCAAGACAATCGCCTTCTGCACTCCTAGAGCTATCCAGTTTGCCGCCCACAAAAGCAGCCTGTGTCCAACATTCGCTGAGTATACCTTCAGGTGAGCAACGGATAAACAAAAATTAATTTGTCTCTTTATATTTCTATTGTTTTTTAAGGTACAAGAGTGGCTGGGCAACCGGTTACCGCCTACTGCATGGGGCTGGAAGTTAGTCGAAGGGCAATTGTTGCCTGTCAAAACTGCGCTATCTCCCGCACCCGAATCACTCCTCTCTCTGGTTTACTGCCATTGCAAAACCAATTGTGCTGGTAGATGCTCATGTAGACACTCAGACCAAAAGTGTAGCACATTTTGTTCCCCTTGCAATGGCGAAACATGCAATAATATTGTGGAAACCATTACAGAAGATTCTACTCTTGAGAAACATGTTTAAAATGTTGTTTTCAAACTAAATAAAAAATAAATTAAACAGCAGTTTCAATATTTTTGGTTCTGGGGTGGTCGTTCTATACATCAATGGATTTGCAATTTTATCACCTACAAAAAATGGTAACGATATTTTTCGCCAAGCTTATAGTTTTTGGTTAAAATCAGTAAATTCGACGTGTCCTTCAAGAAATTTCAATTAATCTCGGGACAGACTTTCTTTTGAGACGCCACTGGTGTGTACCACGTGGTACTATATGTACTCGCAATACGTCGTTGGAAGGGAAATTTTGTCAGCTTCAAAAATGCTCACTTGACATTTTTCCTTAGAGTGGATAGTTTTCGATAAAATCACCAAAATATTAAAAGGAGGGGTTTGGGGGGCGAAAAAAGGGGGTTGCGGAAGGAGGATTCTCCAGCACATTTAGTATATTACTATTTAGCCCTCAATTATGATCTGTACCAAAAATTTGCTTTATATTAATTTTGTCTAGGTTTACCCAAAATTTGAACTATCTTGACTTAAGTAATTATTCACATACCCGCAATATTGATCTAATTGACTTAGCTCACGAGAACTACATTCAAATTGTATGTCTCCACCACACTCCACGCACAAGTTGCAGCCTTTAGATGTGACTTTTATGTTCCCATTCAGGCGCGGACTGGCTAGGGGCGCCAGGTAGGGATGCGTATCAAGCATCGATTTTTCTGTAACATCGATGTTTGCCATTCGATGTATCGATGTTTTGACATCGATGTCATCTATCTAATGAGCTTCAAAACATCGATTTTTTTTGTTTTCCGTCAAACATTATTCATGATATTTATAATTATAATGATTGTAATTAATTAATAAGACGCTTACGACAGCAGTATTTTTCTTCTTTGCCTACTTTCGTTGCACACTTTTCAAGTGCATTTTAGGCAAAGATATCTGTTAGCAAATCTGCTGAATCTGGAGCCAGACGGCCGCCAAAATGATGTCATCGAACGGCAGCATTTAATCCAGTGTTAAACAATCGTTGTGATCTAGTAAATTTAATATGATATATATATATATTCCGTATTTCGCTGGTGGTATTGGGCACTGGGCCACTCCCAGATTCGCAATACCCGCACTAATTTCTCCACAATTGTTAATGTTAATGTAGAAGAGAGAAGAGTATTACAGATTGCAGATTACAGTAGGCGGTAAACTAAAATTTTTAAATAGCGGGTTTCGTGTTTATTAAAATGCCTCCGAAACGGAAAAGTGACGTGTGGAAATACTTATATTCTAATACTACAGCAGCAACTTGCAGATTGTGCAAAAAAAACTTAAAAGATAGGAAAAACTAGCAATTTCAATGAACACATAAAATATATTCATTCAAGTATTTTAAAAGTTAGTGTAGTTTCCTAAATAAGTTCGGTTCTAACAAAGTCGGTAAGTGATAAACCTTTAACATCTATATAGTAACTTACTTATAGGATAATAAATAAATTACAGACTGACTATTACTAATAACAATGTAAATATTATAATAGTAATTTACGATACAAGTGCGTAAAGCTACTCTTTAGCCACGAGTGGGGTCGAGTTAAAATGCGAGTGAGCGAGCGTTTTAAGCCCCGCGAGTGACTGAAGATACTTTACGCATGTGTATCGTACAATATTTTATCTACGATAGAATCTAGAAGACCTCGATGTTCCTACTCGATGTTAAACATCGATTATTTCATTTCGATGCGCATCCCTAGTGCCAGGCGCTACAGCGTCCCGGGCCCTCCTTTCAAATCACTTTAAATTATTTTTTACTTTTTGTAAAAATATCAGCTGTCCTAGCCTAAAAAGAAACTTTATATTTACGCCAGAGGCGTAACTAAAGATCAGCGGGCCCTGTATTATAAACTGCCGAGTGCCCCTCCCCCACCCCATCTGAGTATTATCAATAAACGTATAAAACTACGACCTCTATTTTTATTTTTTTAACAAAACGCAATATAATTATAAAAACTAATTCAAAAGTAAAATTTAATTACACATTTTTACTAACGGATATATTTCTTAAAAAGAAGTGTAAATCATAGTTTACAGTAAATGTTAAATAACAAGAAACATGGTTAAAGTAAATAATTATTGAGATGATTTCGGAGGCTTTCACGGTCATTGACATTAAGTAAACAACGACTTCCGGGATTGGACCGTGTCATTATTGAGGTCGAAGAACTCAACGTTTCGCCCAGTTTCGTAAGGGGCTTCATCAGGAGGAAAAAGCAAAAGAGCACGGTAACTCAACGTGTTAACCACGCCAAAGGCGAAACTCTTTGCAAAGGAAGGGATAGAAGAGCACGATAACTCAATATGTAAACCACGTCGAGTTTCGCACAAGATGTGAAGCAAGGTAGTTTGTATTCTCTCGTTTCCCGTAATACATAAATGACGATTCGACACGACTGATTAAAAAGCCTGTGTCCGAAAGCGAGGCTTGCGATAGTCCAACGTTGGAAGAATATGTCGCTATAGGCGAAACTGGATCTTTCTATAAGACCAGCATCGATTCAATGGAAAGGTCATCCAAAGATTTTAAACAAAAAAATTTGGAAGAAAATTTATATGAAAGTAATAAAAGTATGCCAACAGATAGGAGTGATAGTTATAACAGTACTCATGAAAATAAAGAAGCAAGTACCATCGACATCCGTGGGAATTTTCAAAATACTTTCGGATTATTTATACCATCGGTTTAAGTAATAAATATGCATCAATTTACGATTTGGTCTAAAAATTTGCGATAGAAATGGAAACGCAATTAAATGACCTTAAATTAGATATTATCGAAATTAAGCATACACTTTATATTCACGGAAGAAGGTTTAAAAAAAGAATGGTTGGTGAAACTGCAATTGACAACGGTGAAAAAATTGACCTAGAACAAACATTTAGTGTGGAAGTGTTTCGGTAAATTTTTATATCCTATTGGGGTTTTTTGATAGTCTTGCATTCTTGGGTCCTAGAAGATTTGACAACAACGGTATACTCATGACTTCTGTTACTTTATTAACGTTTCTTGCAACATCTACAAAAATTTGAAACAAATCTTTAGCTCCGGCTATTTGTTTCGTCGTTTATTCATTTCCGAGCCAGCCTGTATATTCCCACTTGATATTATTCGCTGTATTTCAAACGATATCAAATCTTGTCCGCGCAAAAGTGCTGGATTTGGTTTTTCCGAAATTCACTTGTTATCGCTTTGCGCCAGCGAGCAGCTATTCCGTTGTTTTGCGGGCATTTGTTTTTTGCATTCGGTTGAAGTAACTTGCTTCTACGAAGGCTTTCCCGCGTGCTACCGCACCAATTTTTAATTAACTTCGTTTGTGAGCTGATGACTAAAATCAGGTATGTCTACGCTACTTGTTTGATATTCATTTTAGTAATTTCCCGTTTTTTTATTAGCTCTTTGACGATATTCTTCAACGTCAGTTTTAAACGCCATTATTAGATGCCGTTTTTAGACGACTCTTTATTTGGGTTTCCTAATTAACACCCTAATCGATAACTTGGACCCGCAACTCCTTTCTGGAATGTCATCTTGAGCTTGCCAAGTGGTACAAGGAGCGTCTATTCCATTATCAAATTCGGCCACGAGTTCGAGATTGCTGTCGGCTTACGCTAAGCTAATCCTGGTCCAATTCAGTGCCTGCCGGCAACGTTTTTTATCACCACCCAGGTTAGTCTTGTTTCAACTTTTGTTGATAACTACGTCCGCCTATGAATTGTTGGCTGAATCGATTGTAACGACGCTTCAGATTTACAATTTGCAAATTTAAGCTACGCTATACAAATTTAAAACGTAATGTATTAATTATTCATAAATCTATACGTTACAAATTTAAAACATAATGTATTAATTGTTCCCAAATTTACAACTCACAAATTTAGAGTTTTGCTAAATGAATACGTATTAAGAATTTTGTAAAAAGTGCCCTAACGCCATTTTACTATCATTACCGAGATAAACTGATTTGTGATCACATTCAATCCAAGAGCGAGGTTCGCATATTTTTTGTGCGTGCTGCATTTTCAGCATTAGTAATATACTGTATTATATACTGTATTTAAACCTTGTGATAAACAATTTACAGACCTAATTACGATGTTGCGAGCAACTATTAATTATTAATTAAATAAACCTAATTGTTGCTGTAATTTTATTTATTTCTCGAAATCTGTGATTTCTGGCGCCTTGTGTTTTTTACTATTATTAAAAGAGCTTGCAGCAGTTCAGCTGATGATAGAAATCTGCGACCCAAGGCCATCGAATTTGAAGCTAGGTCATTGCGGTGAGTAAGAACATTTCAGAGCTACCGTGGTGTATAAATGATAAGGGGGTTGATCTGCGATTATACTACCATAGATTATTATTAGTAATCGATCGCAGGTTGGCTTCTTTATTGTTTCAAATTCACTGCGACCAATTGTCCAACGAACTTCTTGATTTCGTTAAACCCTATAGCGGCGTGGTTTGTGATAAGAATATAGTGACTGATCATAAATACAAAAAGTGTGTGCCCTGTCCTTTTGAAATGTTGCATAAATATAACTTTCATTGTGCTGCTTACACCAATTTATAGCAAGAGATCCAAAAAAAACTTGATCCTCGGCAGGCTGTAAAAATTCAAACGTATGAATATGTTGGTGGCACTGTAAGTCTATGTCAAATTCGAGGTTAGCAGGATCAGTTTTTTTGGATCTCTCGATACATTGCCTACAAATATTTATTAGCTTTGGCATGTACTCAAGTGAATTGTGAAATAACTTTTTCTAAATTAAAAATAATGAAAAGCCCATTACGATAATCTATAAGCAACGAACTATTGGGATCGTTAATTGTCATAACCACAGAATTTAACGGATTGAACGACATCCTTAGACGCCATAATCGATCAGTTTGGAAGGTCAGCTGGCAGGGCATACCTGCGGGCTGCGAGTGTTGAAGTAGCTGTAAACGGTTTCCGAAAATGCGAAATGCCAAAGCCATCTGAAGAAAGCGAAGAGAATTTGCCGTTAGCTGTATTAAGAAAAAATTTTCCGAATTCTGAAACAACATCTTTGGCAAAATACTCAAATACATCCTCCACTGCCCAATTCCTTATAAATTATCCAGATCTCACATCTTTGCCCAGCTGTTCATATGCGACTACCAGCCAAGCAACTACAAGACCTTGGAAAACACATCTACTATTTCCTCTTTTAGAAAAATCTTGATAAAACCCGCAGGTATTCCAATACCAGATTGTTCTTCTGCTCCTCCCAGTAAAACAGCAACACGAGGTTCCACTGCATTAATAACGGGATCACCATACAAATTGGAACTTGAAGAGTCTAGCTAAAATGAATAAATCAAAAGTTGTTCCTAAATCCGTTTTTGCAGACTCGAGTGAATCAAAGAAAACAGTAACCAAGAAAAACCCTAAATCAAAAAAACAATAAAAGATTCAGATTGATGCAAGTTCATCCATCGAAGATAATGAAGATGTAGAGGTGGAGCTGATAGACACCGACGATGACATGGACAGAGATGAAGAAGACGTGGAGTGCCTGTACTACACCAATTTCTTTTCGCAGGACACCGGAGGAGTGTTATGGATTAGATGCAACATGTGTTATCGTTGGTGCTATGAGGAGTGCGCAGGCACTGACAAAAAGGACGCTTATATTTGCGGTCTTTGCCTAGACGGTAAAGTTTTTTGACACAACGATTTTTTTTAATGAATAATTTGATTTTTATTTAACCAGAAAAACTTTTGACATTTCATAATATTAAAAAATAAAGGTTTTGCAATGGTATACCAACACATACTCGTGATGGGTAGTTGAAAACTATTTTTTATAGGTCAGAACAAAAAAGTATCCTCTAAGAGAACGTAAAGGAAATCCTAAAGATCTTCTAAAAACTAAGCTAAGAAAAGGAGAGGCTGTATGGAGAAGAAAAGGGAAAGTTGTTACAAAGTGGAAAGATAAACGTGACGTGCGTATGATAACCAGCGTGCACAAGCATGCAATGGCAGAAATTTTGACAAAGCGCGGAGTAGCAAAGAAAAAACAGCCTGTATTCTCGGTTACAATAAGTATATGAGCGGTATTGATCGCTCAGATGAAATGATGAGTTATTATTCAACTCCAAGAAAAACCATTAGATGGTATTGAAAGATGTTTTTCCATTTATTAGATGTTTCGCTGTGAAATTCCTATTATCTGTACAAGAAGTTGGTTGATGCCCAATGTAAATTTTTGCCCTTCAGTAAAATGATTATCAAAAGCTTAATTGGTGTTGAAGCAAATAGAAATACGGAAAAAACTGTAGTGGATCTTAGAACCCATCCCGAAAGAATGCCAAAATTCAACGTCCTCCAAACGGTGTCAACAATGTTCGAAAAATAACATAAGAAAAAGGACCAGATACCAATGCCAGTCCATGTTTATGCATTCATCCTTGTTTTAAGATATGGCACACAAAATAAAGTCAGAAATATGATTTTTGTTTTTAAAGTTTTCTTTGTATTTGCTTAAAAATAAATATTTTTTTTCAAAAAGTCGGCAAATCAAGTTTGTTTTTCAAAATGGACCAATGGCCACTATTGTGGCTCAAGGTCACAGGGGTCAAGATCATGTGTAGACGTTCTATTAATCATTTATACCTAAGTTTCAGGTTAGTATGTCAATCAGTTCCAAAGTTATTCACTGCGGTACAGCAGTAAAGAACTGGTTAAAGCAACGTGTTAAAAAGTCAACAAACGTAATATACTATGACGTCAGCAGTGCTTTAAAGCTGTTAGCCGAAGAATTAGGGAAACAGAATATCTTACTGCGGCCTGGTTTATTGATATAATTGATCGGTGGTTTCAAATTATGACATCACGCCATCCTACAATGACTTTAAGTAAATTTCGTCCACAAATCTATGAAGAAACAATAACATTTTTAGAAAGTTTCATTATTATTATTCAAGATGTAAAAGTCCCAAAATTAGATGGAAGCCTTCTCAAACTGAGGCACAACAAAATCCATTCTTGATATTCAAAAAATCTATCTTGAAGAAAAAGGATTTCGATTTTTACAAATTTCTCGTTTCACCCAAGATTGTCTGGAAAATCTTTTTTGCATTTTAAGATCAAAACAAATAATTCCGAATGCTTTACAAGTTAAAAACAATTTAAAACTAATAACTGTATCACAATACTTGAGACATTCCTTGATGTTTCGTCAAAACCGTCAAAAACAACAGTCCTACCAGACCCCGTTATGAACCTAAATTTTGGTGAACTAAACTCTTTTTATAAGGTGTGCGGCTATATAATAACAAGCATTATTAACACTTCAAAAAGTTATAAATATTGTACTAATTCCACTGGTTCAAAACCCCTTTTACTTTCAAATTTTCTAAGCTAACGCGTCTAAACAGTTATATTAAAAACTGTTCATATTTTTGCAATGCATTGACATTCCTGAATTTTATAGAATTGGAGAGCATATTTCGAAAATATTTTAAAGTTATTGAAGGTCAAAACATTAATATAAAAGAATTTTACACTTCAAAAATGGAAGAACCTGATCTATTTTCACACATTGCTACTTGTCATGCATTAAAGATTAATATTATTAATAGTATATTATGATACTAGTGTATAAGTACGCCTTTAAAGCACGTGGGAAGAGTTTAAGAGCACGACGCAAAGCGGATTGCTTTTAACGTCGCTAGTGCTTTAATGGTACTTACACACGTGTATGACACATCATTTTTTCTACGATCATAACAATAGCTATCTAAGTCACAAGGAATGTAAGGACCTATTAACATTTGAGGTAGGCAAGTACAAGCCAAGACGAAGTCGCGGCTTGTTGCCTGCCGAAAATGTTAATAGGCGATACATTCTGAGTTATCTTATTATATTTTTCCCGTCGCTTATCAAAATTTTCCTAGATTTTTGAAAAAAATCATTTGGTTTGTCACCTGTCACCAGGATTAATTTTCGTGAGTCGTGTTACCTATGAGTGTCACATGTCACATAAACACTTGCAATTTAAAAACAAAACGTCTAAATCTGCATCTTGCTTTGCTAATTTTATTATCCTAGGAACTTAATAATAATATTAAATTCCGTTGTCAAGAAAAAGCAGCAAACAAATATAATCACCAACTTACACGTTTTGTTACTAAGGCTGTATCACTGACTTACATGATCAGCAGCGGGAAAAAATATAAACTTAGTTCGGTGACACTTTTTCCGTCACATTGTGTTAGATATTCTAGGTTATGTTGACAATCAAATTACGGCAGAGCGTTTTTTAATATAGTATTAAAACACGCCACCAATGGTAACGTGCAAAAAAGACGCAATTCGGGCGCTGATATTAAGAGAGCCGGGGCTGGTAGCTCAGTGGTAAGCATCCTGGCTACTGGCGTAGGGTCGCGAGTTCGATTCTCGGTTCCGGTGAGGTTTTTAAAAATAAAAAAAATATGGATGAAGTCCTCTACAGAATGCCATCATTCGGAAGTGATGTAAAGCCGTGGGTCCCATGTTACTACGATGTGTAGCATGTAAAAGATCCCTTGCTAGGGTTGGAACTCATTAGTCTCGCCAAATTCTAATTAGGACTTTGACCATATGACCATAGCAGTCGGTGTCTATGGCACCTGGTACTCCACATGCCTAGACCTTGTCCATAACAAACAAACAACAACAACAAACAATATTAAGAGTGCTACGAATGTCACTTTTGACAGTAGAAACTGTGCAAAAGTTGTCATTTTGACACGATCGTAGAAAAAAGATTTATATTTCGCTTAAAAAAGTTGTAAACGTCGTCTTTCTGCAAATAACAGATACGGGAGCAAAGCATTATTTCATCATTAATTCTGTTTTATGTACATTTTGTTATATTACGTAATAAAATAACGTATTATATTGCACTTGATTTTTAATAGGTAATTTTGGTTGTTTCTACGTATACAAGCGAGAAATATAAATTAGTACAGGTATTTATGCTATTTTTGTTAAGAAATCGGGTATATTTCGATTAGTTTGTAGTGAATTCACAATGCGCTTCTATTACTTTTATAGAACTTTAGCACAAAAATGCCCACCCGGTAGGTATGGCCACACTGTCTCTGCATTATAGACACTGTACCGTAGAGTGGTGTACCTGTATAATACTTTAGTAAAAGTAGAGCAAACAGTGGAAAAAGTTGGATCATTTTTCATGGCTACCATGGTTTAATAAAATATTGAAAAACAAGGTATTTTATGTTGGTGGCACTGTAGTCTATGTCAAATTCGAGGTTAGCAGGTTAGGTTTTGCATCAGTTTTGACACAGACAGTGCCACCAAGATAAAACACCTTGCTTTTCAATATTTTATTAAATCATGGTAACTTTTTCGCTGTTTGCTCTACTCTTACTCAAGTATTATACAGGTATACTACCGTAGAGCCTACCTGAGCGCATCTGATAGAAAATAGTCTCAGTTGCTTCCTAATATGTGACTAAAGTAAGACCTCTGTAATGCCTGACGTTAGAGAAATATTCGACTATCATTTGACATTTGTTCATTTCACTTGCAACTTTCGGAAGCTTCTGAAGCAGTGTCAAATCTACGGTAAGTCTGGGTTTTTCATCATTACTATACAGTTTAGAAGCTATAGTTTGCTGTTGAATATCTACAATTCACATTTTCTCTGTGAGAACAAGTTTATAGCATGGGTCACACTTGCCTCAACAAAAACATACTTTGAGGTAAATATGACAGTGTTGACAGGGAAAGTGTGAACCTGTTATTTTGGGGATTCTTCGTTGAACTGGGATTTTCTTTTTAGGCGACGCAATGGTTAGAAACTACAAACGCAAGACACGGAGAGCTTCACAATATTCCCAAAATGATCTAGAAACTGCTGGTACGGAGATTAAAAGAGAAGCATTGACGGTATATCGGGCACACATTTGGATCAATTTTATTTATTAATATGTATTTCTTATTCCTAATATAATTTAATTTTAGTTCACGGTGATATTTATCATTTATCTAGTTAGTTAATTTCCAATCTTTTGCCATTCCAATTTCAAACTCACTATATAAATGTGTGTTTTTTATATTATTTCTTAGATATCTTGTGTCAATTAGAATAATCTCATTTTTATTTTATTTGTGATATTATCTTGTATTTAATTTTAGTTTGTGGTGGTATTGTTAAAAACCTGACCTACTTTGTACCTTCTATTGAAAGAAGACGTCAACAGCTTTATGCTGCCTGTCTTCTAGCAACAACAATAATAATAATAATAATAATAGAGGAAAGTGCCCGAATATCGGATAGCTGCCTAATATCGGATATGGTGATCTAAGTTATTTTTAATAATTGCAGTGCCATCTCGTGACATATTGTGTAAAATCTTATTCATAATGAACACTCTGCATAACAGCACGCTCCTCGATTTATTTGGTGTTTTTCTCTGCTATAACGTGGTTAGCGGGCAGACGAGTTTTTCCTTGAATTGTTTGTTTTTCTTCAGTGTGCGTATTTGAGGTAAGTAAACTACATTTATCTTCATCCGTGTTGTTATAGCGTCTTAACCAAATTAATTTTAGTATCGTTAAGAGCTTCATTACCGCACTGAGTAAACTCGGCTCACCGCCTCGTTTTGGCAATCAAACTCGTTTCGTTAAGATGCTCATAATCAAACTTGTATCGTTAATATCTATTTTAGTTATATAAAATAATAACCATATCCCAGGCTTCATAAACATGTGACGATAGCTGAAAATAATTTAATTCTAGGCCAAAAATAACATTTTAACCTTCAATAGTTCTAGTGCCTAATACCGGATATCAACAAAGTTCCAAATATCGACTATCCGATACTGGAATGTTAACAATTAATAATAAAAATATATTGTGATGGTTATAAAATTAATTTATATTACTATTGTCATTTTTTCTAGATGTCGTCAGTCACGAAAAAACGGAAGTCTTGGGATCAAGAATCAATGAGAAAGGCCGTGATGGATGTAAAAAGCAAAAAAATGGGTTATTTCAAGGCATCTAAGTTATATAATGTCCCGCGCTCTACCCTTTTAGATTATGTAAAAAATAAATCCAACATTCCGACAAAACTTAACTTACACCTTACCTTATGAGTTGGAAGAAGAATTGGTTGCATATTGCTTAGATATGAAAAAACGGTATTTTGGTTTAACACGAGACATTTGCAATATGGCTTTCCAGCTTACAGAAAGAAACGGGCTGCCTCAAAAGTTCAGCTGGCCGAAAACGGCTAACACGTTTCTTAAATAGAAATCAGGAATTGAGTTTAAGAAAACAGCAAGGGGTTTCTGCTGCAAGAATAAAAGGTTTTACTGCGAAAAATGTTGAACAATTTAATAAGTTGCTGGAGCCTGAACTTCAGAAAATACACTTCAATCCAGCTAGGGTCTTTAATGTTGATGAGACTGGCATTACGAATGTGCAAAACAAGCTATTACACATTATAGGGTTAAAAGGCAAAAAGCAGGTCGGAGTAATTACATCCGCAAAAAGGGGGGGTTTGATAACATTAGTTTTGTGTATGTTCCCACGAAAACCACTGCGCATAAAGATGTCACAAACAGAAATGCCTCGGACAACGTCATGCGACCCGGTTGACAACCGGCGCTGCTCCAAGTCCGGGTTGAACAGCGAGAAATATGCTACCCGCCACACGAATGTAGGGAACCAGGCAACGGGTGGAAACTATACTACTGGAACAAATATACCATCATTTATTCAACTCAGAAAAGAAATACGTGTAGGCACTTGGAACATACAAGGATTAAAAACTCACACCGGAAAACTAACCATCATAGAAAGAGAAATGTCGAAATACAAAATTGAAGTAGCAGGTCTCGCGGAGACACATTGGACAGGAAATGGATACTTCAAAACGAGCAACAACAACTATATATACTTTTCAGGAGCAGCCGCACCGATCAACCATGCTGGAGTAGCTATAATGGTCTCCGCAAAATTACAAAAGACCGTAATCGACTTCCAAGCAATAAGCGACCGGATTATCCGAATAAAACTAAATGCCAAACCACAAAATCTAAATATAATTCAAGTACTTGCACAATCCACAGAAGCCAAAATTGAAGACTTCTACGAGAAACTCGAAGCAACTATCCAAAGCATTCTTAGTAAAGATCTCGTCATAGTATGCGGCGATTTCAACGCCAAGGTAGGAGAAACAAAACAAGACGATCACATTAGACATATAGTAGGAAAATTCGGTATCGGACAGAGAAACGACAGAGGAGAACGCTTACTAAAATTCGCAACGGGAAACGGCTATACTATCATGAATACTGTATATAGACATCACATCAGAAGATTGTACATGTGGAAAAGCCCAGGAGATAGTGCTAGAAACCAGAACGACTATTTCTTAACAAAAACCCGATGGAGATCTTCCTGCACCAAAAAAAAAACATATCAGGTGCAGTGTGCGGCTCAGACCATCAACTACTAGTAGCAACGATCCGCATGAAACTTAGAAATGTCACCCAACAACAACATCAGAAAATATTAAGAATAGAAACAAAGATCAATTTCTCAACCATCTAAAACAGATTGAACCAAGATATAATACTAATTCATCGAAGAAATGTGGTACGACATTAAGAACAGGTTATTAGAAGCAACCAATACGAACATGACCAAAACGCAACCCAGACGAAAACACTGGATATCCGACAACACGCTCAAATTAATAGAAGGAAGAGAAACAGCAAAAAACCGGATTACATAGTGGCGAAGACAAGAACAACTGGCAAAGACTACATCGTGAAATAAAAAGAGCATGTAAAAAAGACAAAAACAACTACTACTCTGAGATATGCAAAGAGATCGAAAACCATGCAATCACAAATCAACCTGCAGACCTCTTTCGAAAAATAAAATTTTTTAACGCGCGATTTCAAACCCAAAACCTGGGCGATCGAAGATCAAAAGGGGCAAACAAAAACAGACATACACGGCATAGCAGAAACCTGGAAACAATACTGCGAACAACTGTACTCTGGAAATCTAAACCAACATGAAATCACGTACACCAGTGTTCCGCCAAGTGTGTGCCGCAAAGTGGTGCCGGGACACTGGTGTACCCGTGGTCATTAGTTGGTGGTGCCGCGGAAAAATGCAATTTTTGTGAAGATAATGCACTAATGCACCTACACAGAGCTGAGAGTTATGCGAGCGAAACGCTTCGTTGCGCGAGGAGAGGGACAGCCTCACCCGCGCGCCGCGCGCCATGCACGTGTCAATGTGGCATTGTGGACGCTGCGCCCCGCTTAGTCGTCGTCGCGCCGTTTTGTAAACAGAAACAAATCGCTATTCGCCAGTAACTAGCCGCTAGTTTGTGGATTGTGTCGTCACGAACGTAATTGACTTTGTTTATTACAAATAAATAGACCATAATACATGTATATAATGGATAAATTCGTTAAACGTACCGCAAGTTTGTCAAGTGAATCTAATGATTTCCAAGAAGAAGCAAAGTCAACGATGAGAGCTATGTAAGTTATGGCTTTATATATTGCGGAGACGAATCATGCCCAATCCCAAAATTTCTTGTTTGTGGGAGAAACTTTGGGCAATAATTCGATGGTGCCCAGTAAACTTTTACGACATTTAACTACTAAACACCCATCGGTGGCTCAAAAAGACAAAGCCTTTTTCCAACGTTTGAAAGACCAGTCTAAGAAACACAGGTAACTCTCATGAGTTCGTCTTTCAAAACATCAGACAAAGCGCAAAAAAAGCAAGCTACGTGATCGCTAACATGCTAGTTAAATCCAAGAAGCCTCATTCTCTCGCTGAAACTTTAATTTTACCTGTCTGCAAAGAAGTTGTCAAGATTATGATTAGCCAAGAAGCCGCTAAGGAAATCGAAAAAATACCTGCGTCAGCAGATACGATCTCACGTCGCATTAATGATATTTCTAGCGACATTGAATCAACGTTAATTGAAAAATTAAGACTTAGTGGAGTTTTTGCGCTACAAGTCGACGAGTCTACTGATATCAGTGGTCACGCGCATCTCATATCAAATGTGAGGTACACTGACGGATATGAAATAAAAGAGGACTTTTTATTTTGTCTGCCACTACTTGGTTATACCACTGGAGAAGAAATATTCAAAGTAACAGACCAGTACTTCAGTGAGCATAATTTGGAATGGCATAACTGCATAAGTATTTGCACAGACGGAGCAGCAGCTATGACAGGAAAAATTAGGGGATTTATAACCAGGGCTTCCGAAAAAAACCCTAATATTAAAAATTTACATTGCTTTTTACACAGGGAAGCACTGATGACGAAATCTCTGCCTGATGAATTATTGACTGTCCTGCAAGAAGTCGTCAAAATTGTCAATTACATCAAGTCGCGACCGCTGAACTCTCGTCTGTTTAATGCAGTGTGTCAGGAAATGGGATCAGATCATCAGTCACTTCTTAGTCGAGTCAATAAAGCCTAAAAATCGACCAAACTTCTTAATTCTCAGCAACAGCTCCGATTTTGATCAATTTTTTTTTAAAATGTGTGTTTTTTAATATTATTCAAAATCAGAAACATCCCAATTTCAGGAAATAATTTTGTATGTTGTTTAAACAATAAAAACTGAATTTATGGGAAAAATTATTTAAAAATTTTTTTTTCGCAGTATTTGTGAAAATATTAATTGTGTTTATTGAAAATTCATTGTCAACAATGTCTCTCGCACTCGTGGTTAACATGTATTTATATTGTTTAAACAATAATAGCAACATTTACGTAAAAAATTGATTTTTTAAATGTTTTGTCGTAATATTTACAAGAAAGTGAAGAGTTTTTATTGAAAATTTAGTATAAATATTTTAGACAATTTAAAATAATAATTATTTATATTGTTTAAACAATGATAACAACATTTATATATATTTTTTTTAATATTATGGCTGGCAGTGGTCTAAAAGAAGTACTTTCAACTGTACATGCACATAAAGCTTGTGCTCAAATACTATCATGACATTATTATTCAAGAGCAGTGCGTGCTCACAGTTTAGTGCAACTAGCACTTTCAAAAATTATATTTGATGATCTTAAAAGTGATGAAGAATTTGCCGAATTTGAAAGAAATTTTAAAGATTCTGCGATATTTTACAATTTTAATTACACTGAAATGGAAAATAATAAAATATTTATCAAAAAGTGAATTTCTTTGAAAAAAAATGATTCTCCTTGAAGAAAGAGGTAACACTTGTAAACTTTGGATTACCTATTTTCGTATGATATCTCTTGTCAAGGATTTTATAGCTGCTGAGAGAATGGGAGACTGGAATTTACATTTTTCACGCTGCAAGGCATTTTCCTTATGCAAAATCAAGTGAAATTTATTTGCAAAAAATGCGTCAATTAGAAGACCAATTAGATCCTGTCGATTTTGAAAAATTTAAACAAAATCACAGCGCGAGAAGGTCAGATGTTTATTTCTCAAAAATATCGACAGATCAGACAATAGAGCAGACACTAATGAAATCCATGAAGGTGGATGGGGAACCGTTTAGACGTGGAGCAACTCCAAGTGTAGTTTTCAAATGGATCAAATCAGCGATATTTTCAACGGCTGTAGTCGAAGGAGTGGAAGAATTTTGTGAAGTGTCATTTACATCATCATTTCAACATGTTGACGCCAGCGATAGTAGGATAAATGAAGATTGTACAGCTGTGCCTAAAATTTGAGAATTTTTTACAATTCACAATCCATTTCCCGACGTACAAGTTATGGGAATTTCTACAGGAATTGTAGGTGATGATACCATAGATTGTTATAAAGCGTTTGAAGTTGGAGTAAAACTAAGAAATAAAACAATCGGCTTCAACTTTAAAGACATAAAAATGACAATAAAGGACACCGTCAAATCTTTATTAAACATGAACAGTAAAGTTAAAGTGAATAATAATGAAATTGCCGTCGATCCAAATTTAATCTTTCAACGAATATGTTTAAAAAAAAAGATAATGACGAACTTAGACATTATTTTGACTACGAGTTGGCCCCTTATCCTCTTTCCCTGTTTGATAATGCCGGAATGAGAAAAACTACAAAATCATCGTTATACGATATTTTTCAACAATCTAAAACTAATGTTAATGATGTTAATAAATTTTTTTATATCATTGATGGCGGTATGCTACTACACAGATCGAATTGGGACCAAAATCAAAAATTTTCTTTCATTTGTCAAAACTACATCAAATATTTACGTAACAACTATGGCACTAATGTTAAAGTTGTATTTGATGGGTATAATACTGATGGCACTAAAGCGTCAGAAAGGAATCGTAGATATGTCGGTAATGCCTCGATTGATTATTTATTTGATGATGATATGTTTTTACAAACAACTAAGGAAAAATTTTTAGCTAACAGCAAGCATAAAAATAGATTTATTAATCTTCTTTATAAGAAGCTCATTGAATATAATTTTGAATGCACTCAAGCAGGAGGTGATGCCGATCGTTTAATTGTTCAAACAGCTTATATTGCCTTTCTCCTCATGTCGTTGTTGTAGCTGAAGACATTGATGTATTGGTATTATTAATGGCGTTATCGCCAGATAATAAGGAATTATTTTTTTTAGACCACCGAAAAACAATATATTACCAAGAGTTTACTCATCAAAGACAGGCTTAAATGATTTTCCAAATATTAAAAAGGAGCATCTTCTGTTCATTCACGCTTTTACAGGATGTGATACATCAGCTTTTTATAGAAGAGGTAAAAATCATTGTGTAAAAATTTTCAATAATAATGTAAAGTTACGTGCCGCAACTGAAGTATTTATACTTGAAAATCAACGTGAAGAAGTACTTTTTAACGAAGGTATATTTTCTATTCTCGCACTGTATGGTGCAAAAACTTCAAACAACTTAAACGAATGGAGGCATCAACGTTTTATAATGCTCGCTTCAAAGACGAAAAGCGTTCAAATTGCATCACTTCCTCCAACAGAAGATGCAGCTCAGCAGCATATTAAAAGGGCTTATTTGCAAATACAGCAGTGGAAAAATAATTCACTAATACCTCCCGAAAAATGAGGTTGGAAAAAAGAAAATTATTTAATACCAGTGCAAATGACGCAACCAGCAGCCCCGGACAACATTTTAAAAATTATTTTTTGCTCATGCAAAACCGGATGTGGGGCAGTATGTGGATGCAGAAATGTGGTTTGCATTGCTCCCCTGCATGCATTGTTTGTAGTGGCAATGATTGCAATACTCATCTACCAATTGAAGAGGAGCGAGAATTCGAAACTGAGGATTTAGACGCCGGCGCGCCGATTAGATTTTTATTTGTCTACTGTATTATAAAACAATATAATATTCTTTAATAAAGTTTTCATGTAAATATTTTTAAATAATGACACTTTTATAAGTAACATAATAGTTATTTATGAATTAAGGGCATTATTATGATGTTTATGCGCGAGGGCGACGAGTTTAAAAGGTCGAGGGCCGCTAGGCCCGAGAGTTTTTAAGTCGCCAGAGGGCATAGACATCAAGTAATGCCCGTGGTACATACAATATTTTATGTCTTACCCCCAGTTCTATACCTTGGAGAACAATAATTTAATATTGATATGATTGAAGTTTATTGTGACGAGTGGTCTGTGAATTTGGTAACTAGGGAAAGTATCTAAACAACCAAAAGTTTGTTTTGCACAAAACGCTGACAGAACGAAATACAAAATGATGAATAACGGAGAAATTATTGAAATTCCCAAAGAAATTCTCGAAAGAGCAGCTAGAGCAACGGAAAATATATTACCCCGAAAGTCAAAAGGATTGTACGAAGTGGAATTTGACAAATTTCAAGAATGGATGGTAGACAATGGTGTTGCACTCATTAATGAAACAGTTTTGTTGGGATATTTTGAAGAATTGGTATGTCTCACACTGTTATTATCATTATGGTAATTTGTTTACTTATTTACAGTCTGGAAAGTTTGCTGCAAACTCGCTCTGGACAAAGTTTTCTATGCTCAAGAAAACAGTACTACTGAACCAAAATATTGACATTGGAAAATACCCCAAGTTAGTAGCTTTTTTAAAACAAAGATCTAAAGGATATGAACCAAAAAAATCGAAGGTTTTAACTCGAGAGGAAGTGATAAAGTTTATTCAGGAAGCACCAAACGAAACGTTTCTGATGATGAAAGTGGCGCTGTTATTTGGGGTGTTTGGAGGTTGCAGGCGGGAAGAATTAGTGAATATGTTAATTAATCATATAGACGACAGGGGTGAAGTCATTGTTGTGACCATACCCGAAACAAAAACCGACAAGAAACGTATTTTTACCATTATTGATGACGAAACAATGGGTTCTTTGAAGCTGATAAGAAAATATGGATCGTTGCGACCACAAGGCTTACGGAGGTACTTCGTAAATTATAGAAACGGCCGCTGTTGTGCTCAGGTTGTTGGAAAAAATACATTTGGAAAGATTCCTGCTACCATAGCTAAATATTTAAATTTGAAAGATGCCGACCAATACACAGGTCATTGTTTGCGAAGAACATCAGCCACCTTACTAGCGGACGCAGGAGCCAGTATGACTACATTAAAAAGACATGGCGGCTGGAGGAGTTCGAGCGTTGTGGAAGGATATTTAGAAGACAGTATCGCATCCAAAAATAAAGTCGCCAAACTTCTAGCTGGAGGGTCTTCAATATCAAATACCGCAACCTTACAATTAGACGGGAAAAGTGTTTCTATTACTGGTACATTTAATAATTGTTCTTTCATTGTAAATGAAAATAAATAAAATGACAAATGTCAACTTCGTGTTTGTATTGTATTAATCTATTTAAAACTATAGCAACCCTTAATGCCCTAGGGCATAATCATCCTTTTTATGCCCGCGTATCGAAGTTGTTAAGAGCTAATAAGGTACTGGTAAGACATAAATAAATAAAAAACATTAAGAGAATTATGTATACTATTCATTTGTGTACTAGATTTGCAATAAAAACAATTTGCTTTTTTATAAATATTGCCAGAAAAAATTAAAAAAATATTTTTCATAAAAATTTCATTGTTCTCGTTATTTAAAAAATATAAATACATAATTACTAACTCTGATTTAAATAAATATATCTTTCCGTAAGATTTTAATAGAAACAGTTCACTTTTCTATAAATATGTCGAAAAAAAATTTTATATAAATGTTGTTATCATTGTTTAAACAATATAAATAATTATTATTTTAAATTGTCTAAAATATTATGTATACTAAATTTTCAATAAAAACTCTTCACTTTCTTGTAAATATTACGAAAAAACATTTAAAAAATCATTTTTTTCCGTAAATGTTGCTATTATTGTTTAAACAATATAAATACATGATAACCACGAGTGCGGGAGACATTGCTGATAATAAATTTTTAATAAAAACAATATTTTCACTTATAATACCATGAGTAGTCAAAGTTATGTCGACTATTTTTGCGGTGGTGTCACGAATGTCCATTGCGCTTTGGTACGATTAGGACGAGTGCGTTAGCACGAGTCCTAATCCCAAGCGCAATGGACATGAGTAGTAATACCACCGCAAAAATAATCTACTTAACTTTGACTAAGAATGGTATTCGAGGGACTATTTAATGAACCAAACTACTTTTTCAAATTAGTTTTCAGTAAATCTAGCAACAAACTACGCAATTTCTATAGTAACAGAACACTAATATTGACTTTTTCTAATAAAAATCACATTTGTTTAAAATAGTCACTTGAATACCTTCTAGGAAGATATATCCACTGATATTTTTTTGATTGGTCAAGAAACGGCAGAATTCTGGATTTTCATTGGTCACTTTTTGACAGATGACAAGTGAATTGAATAGTCACAAATATTGCGAAAAAAAAAATTTAAAATAATTTTTCCCGTAAATTCAATTTTTATTGTTTAAACAATATAAAAAATTATTTCCTGAAATTGGGATGTTTCTGATTTTGAATAATATTTAAAAACACACATTTTAAAACAAAAATGATCAAAATCGGAGCTGTTGCTGAGAATTAAGAAGTTAAAACCTTCATTGACTCGACTATCTGTTTCATACAGAAGTACGATGGCTTTCTCGCGGAAAGGTGCTTTCTCGGATTTACGAGCTAAAAAATGAGACCCAGACGCTTTTAGAGGCCCAGGGTTCAGATTTTGCTTCTTTGTTTAAAAATGAAGAATGGGTAGCAAAACTTGCATATCTGGCGGACATATTCGCTCATTTAAATGAGCTCAACAAAAAAATGCAAGGCAGGAATTCTAATATTTTAACGTCATCGGACAAGATTGAAAGCTTTCGCGCTAAGTTGGTGTTATGGATCAGCCATGCTACCAATGGTAGTAATGAAATGTTCCCAAATGTCATGGCTGCCGATTCAGAAAAAAAAGTGCAGACTTTGATAGTGAAACACTTGGAGCTATTAGCAGAAAAAATGAACTCTTATTTTCCTAAGTCTGATCTGCAACCTATGGACTGGGTACGAAATCCATTCTCAGATAGCATTTCCCTTGGACACTTACCGATAAACGAGCAGGAAGAATTCATGGAGCTAAAAACTGATCGGACATTAAAACTAAAATTTTCCGAAACAGAGCTAGCACATTTTTGGCTGCATATAAAAAATGAGTATCCACTACTTTCAAAGCGTGCTATTGCAATTCTTTTACCATTTGCCACGACCTACTTATGCGAATTGGGGTTTTCAACTCTCACGACGATTAAATAAAAAAAAAGAGAACGCCTGAGGACGATCGACGAAGAGATGAGAGCAGCCTTATCAAAGATTGCTCCAAATTTTGATCGCCTGTGCTCAGTTAAGCAGGCTCACATTTCTCATTAAACATATTTTCATATTATATTGATTTTAATAATAAATAAATATTAAATAAACATTGGTTTTTTCTTTGGTGTACCTCTAAAATTTCTTGATTTGATAGGTGTACCTTGAACACAAAAAGTTTGCGGAACACTGACGTACACAATAGACAACTACAATGAAGAACCCGATATATTACGAAGCGAAATAGCATCTGCTATTAACAAACTGAGACCAAGAAAAGCCCCTGGTCCAGATGCAATAACAGCAGAGGTAATAATCTGCTTCATCGACTACCACAAGGCATTCGATAAAGTTAAGTGGCACAAACTATGGGATGTACTATACGAAATGGGAGTACCTCAACATTTAATAAATCTTATAAACAACTTATATAAAAATAGTACAGGCAGAGTCAAAGTGAACGAAATGCTATCCGACGAATTCCATCCACAATGCGGGGTTAGACAAGGCTGCATCCTATCGCCTCAACTCTTTAACATATATGGAGAATTTATAATGAGAAAAGCCTCTGCTCGCAAGCAGCGAAGACGAACTACAGGATATTATAGAGCATGTAGAAAGAGAAAGCACAAAATTAGGACTCGAACTAAACATGTTTATAATAGACAGACCACATAACAACAGACCCGACATACAAGAAATAAACAGATATAAAGTAGTACAACAGTACATGTATCTGGAGTCACTAATAACAAACGACGGTTCAACAGAAAAAGAAATCAGGAAAAGATGTGAAATGACTAGAACGGCCATGAAAAAACTAACACGAATATGGAAAGACAACAACATCGAAAAAAATAAAATGCAGGTTGGTACAATGTCTAATCTTCCCCATTCTAACATACGGCAGCGAATCCTGGACTCTCAGACAGAAAGAGAGGAAGAAAGTCGATGCCACAGAAAATTTCTGCTGGCGGAGAATGCTGAACATTTCATGGACAGAACACCGCACAAATGTATCAATACTCCAAGAACTCAATATCAAGAGACGACTGTTGAACGAAATACAATTCAAAACATTAAGATACTTTGGACATATTATGAGAAAAGAACCCGACAACATGGAAAGATTAGTAATACAGGGGAAGGTAGAACGAAAAAGATCCAGAGGCCGATCGCCTTCCAGATGGATAGATCAAGTCACAAAGTTAACCGGAAAGCCTATGCATACACTCACGACCGAAGCACAAGACCAAGTAAAATGGAGAGGAGCAATACGAGATGCCGCAGTGGCCACTATATTCCCTACTGGGAATTAAAGACTGAGGAGAGAGAGTTATGTGCATAAATGCGGCGGGGTTGTATGTTCCACCGATGTTCATAATCCCTCGAAAAAATGTTAAGCCCGAACTTATGGACGGTGCACCGGTTGGTGCAATTGCAAAGTGTCACCCTTCGGGGTGGATACAGACTGACTTGTTTACTGACTGGCTGCAACATTTCATAAAAATTGTAAAACCCACCGAAGAAGATCCGATCCTGTTGTTTTAATTTTAGATGGACACTATTCACACACAAGAAACATAAATG
Source organism: Agriotes lineatus (assembly GCA_940337035.1). Classification (NCBI taxonomy): domain Eukaryota; kingdom Metazoa; phylum Arthropoda; class Insecta; order Coleoptera; family Elateridae; genus Agriotes; species Agriotes lineatus. Next base: position 75,948 of record CALNHX010005633.1, on the reverse strand, counting down.
TGATTACATTGGTCCGGTCCAATAATGTTTCAATTGTTGTGCTTCCTCCGCACTCGACACACAAGATGCAACCACTAGACCTAGCATTCATGAATCCTTTCAAGACTTATTATGCATAAGAAATCGAATCGTGGATGAAAAATCACACAGGACGAATAGTTACAACATTTCAAATTGCTTATCTTGTAGGTAATGCATATAATCGAGCTGCTACAATGGAGGTGTCAGTTCACGGTTTTAGAAAGAGTGGGATATTGCCCTTTAATCCTGAAGTTTTTAGAGACCATAATTTTTAAATACAGGCCAAGCTCCTTCATGGGGTGTTAGTGCCTCACCATTATTATTAATTTTTAAATACACGAGAAACGTGAAACAATGTTAAATGGTCTCTTCTATAGACATTAGTGTGAACAAGCGAGATCGAATAGGACATGTAGATATAAATCCACTACCTACATTACCTTCAACAAGTGGCTGAGGCAAAGGAAGGAAAGGCAAAGCAGCTGTGATTATAACATCTCCATATTTAAATGATTTGCAAGAGCAGATTAGGGCAAAGTATGATAAAGATCAAGATAAGATTTTAAAGGTCAAGAGAAATCTGAATCATAAAAGCCCAAATCATAGTAAGAAAAAAAAACAGAAAAGGCACCCAAGATGAAAAAAGCACGACAAAACATATGTTCATCTGATGAGGACGATTCCATCCCGTATCTAAACACTGATGATGTGGATCCGGAATCGGAAGATGAAGCAGAATGTATGTTTTGCAGTGGACTGTTTTCAGAAGACAAACAGGGAGAAAAGTGCCTCAAGTGTCTAAAATGGTCTCATGAAGAATGCGCCGACACTACTCACTATAAAAATTATATTTGTGATGTGTGCAAGTAAAACACAACCAAAATTAAGGAGTCATACCTAGTTTCGTTTTCATTATTTTAAAGTATTATTTGTTATACTTAATAGAGAAATTATGGTTTTATTTGTATTATTTATTGCTAAATGTTTCTTTGTAAACAATTTTAGAGAATACATTTTATTTATTTCCTTTTAATTGAATTAGGCAAGTCTCCCTCCGGCGCTACTCCTAATATAGGATACCTATCCGCTATTAGGCTACTTATTTCAAATTGTCGTAATTCTGCTCTTATAAAAAAAAATTATATCCCTTACGTCATATTTTTTTGCCGGTAGATATATTGAGCAATATTAATATTCGGCACAGTACGAAAATATTAATTGAATTGTGCAAACATTTTGGCAGTTACAAAGATATTTAAAAATGGTATCCGATATTCCTCTAATGTGCTGTAAAATTTTAATTTAAGAAGCCCCCTGTCATGCTGGCGAAACGTTATATTTACTTGTTCTTTTATTAAACTGTTTATGAAAATAATTGGCTGCTTCAATTTAACTTTCCAAGCATATCCAACTCTAGAAATAATAAGAGCATTCAGTTGACTAATTTGTTTTTATAGATGCCATCATTAATTTCAATTCATCTTTCTAAAGTATGTTCATTTTTTAATGAATAAAATACTGCTACATTTTTATTTTGTATTAATTCTAATAGCCCATAAAGAAAAGCAGCAACATCATTTGAATATAAGAATTATTTATTAAAGGGGTACTATTCAAAATACCATAAAACGTTGTTTACTGCTCGACCATTACCAGAAACTTACGTGCTCACGTGGCAAGCTCGTTGTTTCTCGGTCATTAGATACCGTGCTTGCATCTAAAGTTCTAAGTAACAGTTTTGCAACTTAAATTACTATTACCAGACTTGTCGGGTAAAGTTCTATTTCCCGAATTGAAATTACTTCCATAGAGATTCAAGTACAGTACCGTACAATTCTACAATCTACACATGCTCTACATGATTTTATTTCAAACTTTTTACTTGGTTTTCCTTGAAATTTAACTTTTTTGAATTGTGACAGTATTCTTCCAGATGAATGATATGCAGATTGCAGTGATTATTTATTTAGTATAGGGCTTATTTTTGGCTAGGAAATCCAGGTCTGCAACTCTAGAAGTTCGGCCGTCAATTTTATAATAATTTGAGATTATCATATCAATGTCTATTGTGTGGTAAGATTACTCATTCTCATAGAGCAGCCTCCCGGGAAGAGTGCCGCTAATTGTATCCCAACGGCGAATGGTGACCAGGGCCGGGACTGATCTAATGAACTGTAAAAAAATCTGCCTGCTCATAGATTCAAACCGAAAACTCGCTTGCTGCAAGCCTAATGATCAATACAAATACAATTTGTATTTAATAACAATGTCATACTTGCAAATGGAGGCAGAGTAACAGTTGTTAAGCATCCTTTGGCTGAAATTTTATTCCAATGGGAAATGAAAAAGAAGAGTATCAAGTCAAGTAAGAAAGGTTCACGTATGATGAAAAAATAAACCCCATTGTTCTAACAAAACAAAGATATCAGAATAATAAGTACCTTCCAAATATAAAATAAGACTTTTTAGAAGAGATTAAATTGATATCCTACTATCGACAACTATGATCTTCTTTGAGGGATAACGATGCAGCACATTATCTTCTTTATTACAGTGTGTTCTCCGTAATTCTGTAGTTGCCCCAATGAAGTTTTTTGAGCGTTCCACATTCACAGCGACAATCGTGATGTTATCTTCTAATCGGCTATATTTTAATATATAGTTTACTTGGGTATTCCATTACTTTCATGAACAACTGGATTTCATATCACTGCATATTATAATTTTCATATACAATACCGCGAGCGGTCGACGAATTGCCGAAAATTTTTGTCAAAGTGTATGAGTGTTTATTGTTTCGATATAAATTGGTCGAGTGCGACAGCACGAGTCCAATTTTGAAGCAATAAACACGAATAAACACTTTGACAAAAATTCATGCAATTCGTCGGCTGCAAGCGGCATTTGAAGGACTATTCAACGAACCAAATTGACATTTCTTAGTAATTAATCAATTTTATCACGTCCTCTTTGAAAATAAAAATCTGTTGACGTAAAATAAATTGTTTGTCAAATTTGACATTTCTATAATATCATATTTGATTAATTTTACAGGAAGTTAAATAAATGTCACAGGAAGAGAAAAAAATTGTCATTAAAACTCCGCTAGCGGAATTGTTGCTCAATTTTACGATGATTGGTGGCAAATGACATAAATACTAAATTATGATTGGTGAATAGTTAATTTGAAGGGGGTGAGTTGAATAGTCGTATAAATTATGTTCTAACCAATCGGTAGGAATGTAGCTCCACAATGGAATTTTCTCACTGATGTTCATATGAAACCATGCAATTTTTTTTTGTTCAAACCATGGAAGTCTTATTGTGGCATTCTTTGAATATAGTTGACATTCCAGGAGACAAGAAATAATAGGTGGTGTATGCAGGTGGTTCAAACAATTTATATGTGGATTTTCCATTGTAGATTTAAGACTTCCGTAAAAATGCTAGTGTACTCCACAGTACGATCAACTATATTCTTGCTGTAACAAAACAAAAATTATTATTTCAAGATATTATATAACATACATAAAAACATACCGCATAAAAGGAAACACAATCAAATAAGTTCAACAAGTTTTACAAGAAAAAGTAGGCCTAAAAATATTTAGGGAAGCACGAGACCAAGAAAGAAATTGTAAAACTTAGGAAGAAACTAGAAAAAAGGTAGTTAATAAAAATGAAATGCTTCTTGCGGAAGCACTTTAGGTGCAGTGTGACTCATAAATATAGTGTTACAAAATATTACAGAAAGAAAGGAAGAGCCATACAGTTAGATGAATTTTCAGCTATCATTGAAGTAAATGAAGAACAGAAAAGCACCATTAGGACGCAATATTTGCTGAAACATTGGAAGTACTGGAAAATCGTTCAATAACTTTAATCAAATGGAAATGGTTGGTTATTTGGCAAGACAGGAAGATACATGAACTGGTAGGAATAAAAAAGTTAAAAGGCCACAAAAGAGATGGAGCAACAATATAAAGAAGACAATTCCATTTAATTGATATTAAGTACACACAGCAAAACAAGATTAAAACGTATGAAAGAAGACTTTATCCAAAGAATAAATAAGAGATAAAAACATTTGGTGGATTAAAAAATACAACAAGAAATAAAATATCAATAGGTCTACTTCCAAAAAACAACTATCTAACACATTTATTCCATCATTATTTTGTTGTATATATACTAACCTTTTGAGATGTAGCCTGTGACAAAATTTGTAAATTCACTAATGTCTACCACTAAACTGCTTTAGCTATTAGTTGACACCTGGCATAACTCTTATGCAAATAAAGACTGCCGACTGCACTTTTGGAGTAGCACTACCTAAAACAAGATTACTAAAAAATAATATTGAATTCAGAACCTTATTACTAACCTTTATATGTTGCATACTCCATCATCAATGAATAAGTTATCATTCGGATTCCAATTTTGCCGAAAACCCATTCGCTAGGTTACTTCCCTTGTAGCCAACGAAAGTTCTGATAATCATACATGGCCAAAAAGATGTTTCATCTGTAACAAAAATATATCACTGTTAAAAATGTACATATATTAAAACAATAATTAATTCTTGATGGTAATCACTATATATGACATTTTTCAACTGAAATTTCTTTCACTCTAACGGATAATTTTGTATTCAGTCAATTAAAAGATGTAGAATTCTTATCCCATCTAGGACATATCAGGTATGATATAAGTATGTGTTATACTGTTAATAAAAGGTTAGCTCACTGCTTTTTGTTTCTTTAATTTTTCTTTAAATATGATGCCTATATACGTACATCTTTGTTCAGTGACAAAGTAATACTATATTACATTTCTAATGCAGGGGTCGTTTAAATCGGATCTATGCACAACCCGCATGCCTACAAAGTGGGGCAGTCCGCGACCATGATACAAGGAAACAGAGATATGACATTCCCGTGTTTTAAAATCGTTCACTTTGCGCATGACGTCACGCGGTGACAGTCAACAACCGTGAATGATGAGTTTATTACGTAAAATTGTACATTACTGTTGATTGTTGATTAAATGAGGCCTGTTGATGCAAATCTTAGTAAATGAATAGTTATTTGCGTTATAAGGCCGGAAAATTACTAATTAAAATACGAGTTTAGATGCTTACAGACGAGGTGAGGAACGGGCCGAGTCGGGAATTTCTAAACGAGTAATTTAATCATATTTTTCCGCTGCTGATCATGCAAGTTCGTGATACAGCCTTAGTAACAGACCGTGTAAGTCGGTGATTAATTGATTATATTTGTTTGCTGCTCTCCGTTGACAACGTCACTTAATATTATTACTAAGTACCTAGAATAATAAAACTAACAACGCAAGATACAGACTTAGACGTTTTGTTTATATGTAATTGAAAGTGTTTATGTGATATGTGACACTCACAGGTAACACGATTCACGAAAATTAATCCTGGTGGCAGGTGACAAACCAAACGATTTTTTCAAAAATCTAGGAAAATTTTGATAAGCAGCGGAAAAAATATAAGATAACTCGGAATGTATCGCCTATTAACATTTTCAGTAGGCAGTTCAGTTCAGTTCGCCTTCGCCTTGGCTTGTACTTACCTATCTCAAATGTCAATAGGTTCTTACATTCTTTGTTACTTAAATAGCTATTTACGGCCGTGTATCTTACAATGTTTTATTTCATACTATTTTATACAATATGCTCATTAAAAAAGTCCATAAGCCGGCGGCTGTGGAAATTCAAACGTATGAATAACATGTTGGTGGCACTGTAAGTCGATGTCAAATTCGAGGTTAGCAGGTTAGGTTTTGCGTCAGTTTGTGTCAAAACTGATGCAAAACCTAACCTAATAACCTCGAATTTGACATAAACTTACAGTGCCACCAACATATTAGGTATTCAGCAGTTGCCTAGCAACACTTTCCGGCCTTATGATGTAATGTTCCACTTTCCGGATTCAAATTAATGACGTAAAGTCGTATTTTCCGGACAGTATGAAATAAATGCATTTCATTGGGCCGGATATCATGTTATTTCCAAATGTGACTTTGGTAGTAGCCGCAAATGTGATATTCTCATTTACCAAGTTTTGCATCTACTTACAGGCTTCAAATGGGATAATGAGTGGGTTAAATGAAACAAAAATATGTAATAACATTTTAATGTATAGTTTTCTGAAGTTTTCTTTTTTTTGTTTTGTCTGATTGTCGAAGATCACTATTCAATTCTCTTATTCTAAAAAACATTCGACATCTAAAAAATAATCTTTTTACATCCACATGACAATCTATATGTTCGCTTGCTTTTATCAAATACTGAAGATAATTTTTCGCTATAAATAATGTATCTTTATTAATGTTTTGAAAAATTTTCTCCAATTTTTCCAGTTGTACCATCATTTCTGGAGATGCTTTTGTCAATCCTCCTTCAGATAACAGATCAGTCCATGTAAAACCGGATGAAGTTGATGTGGAAGTAGATTGAGAAATAGTAGTATGTTTTAACCTATGACAAATATAACCACCTAAATTTTCAAGACCGTCGTAAATGAATTCATCCTCATCAGTGGGTTCCATATGGTCGTTATTCAGGTCACCTCTACAAAAAAATTCAATGAAATACATATAATTATTTTAGAATCTTACATTACTTACCACTCAATAATTTCGAACATAATTCACTGCTTCTTACGTTTTCGTCTAAGTCAAGATTTAAATCTGGGGTTTGATCTTCTTCAGTATTACCAAATGACAGCGACCCATCATTTTTTCCTAAGATATATTTTCTTAGACGATATTTGAATTCCAGAGCTGTAGGGTGGTCATGGAGGCCTCCTTTGGCTCTGATTACACCGAAAAAATTTTCTAGTACATCCTGGTTTAGCCTATATGTTAACAAATAGCTAATGTTGAATTTATTTCTCATTTCATCAAAGAGAAGCTTCAAAGATGTATTGGTAATTAGGATTCCTAAAACAATAATGCTAGTTAACATTGACGTAGCAGTATGTAGCATTTCTACCTTTTTGGAATGGCAAAAGCTGTTTTTTGTTGGAAATTTTCATAGAAAGTATGGTGTTAGACATCTTTTCCAAAATTATATTTTGTTCATCCAAAGCTAAGCCATATGCTTTTGTTCTTCCTCGCGAATCGGTTTCAGGGACTCGTACATTTAAAACATCAAACCAATCGTTCACCTAAAATTATAATGTTTATTTATAACTTAACTAATGAAGGTGTCAATATTTTACCGTTTTGAAAAATTCGGAACACTGCACCCAATTTGTTGATGACCTGAAACGACCTAGCATTCCACATCTAGAGATAGCAGTAGCAATTGTATGTGAAAATAATTTGGATGCAAACTTCACTTTCTGCCTCGCCGCTCCCTTAACATTCAGCATTTCGCTATTAATTTTATAGGTAATTTTCAAATCTGAACAGCCAGTTAAGTCGATCAATTCCTCAATAATGTCTTTATTTACTTCTTTTCCTTTCAATATAAAACCTTGATCCACAAAGTGATTGCGTATCAGCTTTATTAGGTGGGGAACATCAGCAAATACAAATATTTTTTCTTCATTAGCAGGATTTAGGAACCACGTTTGTGAAGTATTAATTCCTAGTTCTGCATGTAGTGCACGGTTACTGCCTCCTAAATCACTTGTCATTGCCACAACATGAAAACCTAAATAGTACAGCTATGAATTTAAATATTTTACAAGACAACATTATTACCTGCAGATTCGATAAAATGTATTACATCAAATATCCTATCCTTAGTAAGTTTGCAGTCAAAGTCGAAAAATATTGGTTGCTTCCAACTTTTAAACAACCCTCTGAGCATGATCACTTGGACATAACTAAATGGTTTTACTGTTTCATCATTTACTTTATCATACAGAAACTCTTTTTTAATTTTCATTTCATCAAATGATAATACGCATACTTTATCCATTTCAGTCATATCTGACGTTTTAATAATATTAAAAATCTTTTTTAGAATTCCTGGAGATATTTGTATCTTTTTTAGCCAAGATCGGAGAGTTGAAACTGCTGGAAATGGAAGTCCACGTTTTAACAGAAGTCTATAAGCTTTAGGCCCTGCAGCATAAATAGCAACAGCTTTTGAAATATCCTCAACTGACCATGTCAATCGCTTATTAGGATTTTGTATTTTTCTTATCTGCTGAGGGCTAAATATGTTTTTCAACTGGTTTTGCTGGTTTTCGATTACTGCTAATTTTAATGTAAGATCAGCTATTATTGCATCCCTGTCGTCATACTCCGTGTTTACTCTAAAATGAAATGTAACAATTCGATAAGTAGGTATTAAATTGAATGAAACTATATTACAACAAAATAAGACATACCCTTTGCTAACATATGTATCTAGAAGCATGTTATTACTATCACCACTTTCTAAAGAAAAAGCATTTGTAGAAGAATCCGGTACCATTGACTGATTATTATGGATACCACCACTTTCCGAAGTAACAGTATTAACTGAATTTGTAAAAGAACTACAAAACCAAGAAGTAAGTATTGGCTGAAAGTATTGTGAATACAAAATAGTACAATATGACCTTACCTGTTTATAACCGAATCAACAATTTGTTTGCGTTCTCTGGCTTCTCTCCTTTGCTGTCTAAACTTTGAACTGCATTCTGAAGACGAAGCTTTTGACTTCGGGATATTTACAGTAGGTACAGCATTTTTCTTTAATTGGCGACAATTTTTGGGGTTATAGTCCAATAATTCGTGTTTTAAGTTACGAACGTAATCTTCGTCTTTGAAATGAGTAGAACAAATCCGAGAATTATCAGGGTTGAAATGGTCAGCACGACAACAACGATTCACCCAGACACTGCGCGTTGGTTCCTCTTTAGGGAAGCGAAAAAACTGTAAATTTGGTCAAATAATTTTTAAATTATTATTGGCGCTGCAACTACACACTGCACACCGCATTGTTTGCAAATTAATTGCCAAAAAACCCAAAACTAGCACAGGAGAATATAGGTTAATGCCGTCAAAACAACGATGGCATCTCACCACTTGACGTCACGGAGCTAATGACTGGTGGGGGAAGCATGCGCAATGTCATATCTTCTAGTCTTTGTATCATGGTCCGCGGCCGTGCGCGAACAAGCTTGCACCCATTTCAGCTTACACATTTCATTTATTGTCAAATTTATTATATTGTTTCATTGCGTCTTGTATTATATGGTTTTTCAGTAAGCGGAGTTTTATTTGTTCTTTTGCTACGTGCGAGGCCTATATATCTGGCAGCTTGTGAAGCCAAAAATTTAATTAATTAGTGTATGAACTGCTTTTAAATCCAGTGAGAACAATAAACTGTGTGTATGTGTAAATTTTCAAAACCACGAACAGTGAACTGAATGCGTGAGTGAAATTGCAGAAAACGCCAGCAAACCAGGGGTTTTCTGTTCAAGTTATCAACGAATGCCAAAGCGTTGCTTCCCAATTTTCGACATCTTGCTAACTTTCTTCGATCACCCCAAGTCCTTTGGTTTTCGTTCCAACCACGGTGATTAATGACTACTGGGCACCGTTGACCGACACCCAAATACAGCTTAAGCAAGGAACGTCGCACCACAGGGGGTTTGTACAAATACAAAAAAAAAACAAGTATTTGCAATTTCGAGATAAATCTTATTCTTTTACTTCAGTGCATCTAATTTAAATTTCTGCAACTGCTTTAATTAGTGTGCAAAAAACAGAAATAAAGACATTCGACAATGGCGTCATGTCGCGTATTAAATTCAAAAACATTTCAAAAACGGCCTCGAAACGTGCCTCAAACACTGCCAGAAACAAAGACACTTGCTATCGTTTTGTGGATTCCCGGCTATAAGAAATTCGTCACACACATTTTTGTGAATGCCGTTAAAAAAAAGCATGCATTCAAAAATTGAACAAGCAGCTGCGCTGAAAACAATAACAATGGATTCCACACACTCCTCCGTAATCCAGATACAATTACAGCAACTGCTCAATTACGTCATTTTTACATGGTCAACCAACTCGTATTTATAAACAATCAAAAACCTGCATAGATTATGTTGCTTGTAATATCGTAAACCTTCATACGAGCATATTAGATTCAGGAATTTCTGATCTAATGGCCCAACTGGAGACTTTATTTGTTAATAATTCGATTGAAACCTATTCTAAAAAGGAAGAATTTGTCCAAAAACTTAATATATTCGAGCAGAACATTTCTGCTTTTAAAGTTGCGCTAAGTTTAAATGATTGGCAGGATGTTTTTACTTGTCATGATACTAACGTAGCATCATAACTCTATAATAAAGCAGAACAGTTCCCAAGGTCAAACATATCAACTCGTGGTCTATGATCAGTTAGAATTTTGGGCGTGGTCTTGATATTAGCAGCGTTGCCAGACCTGGTAAAATTCTACGAATCTGGTACATTCTGAAACCGTTTCTACAAAAACACATTTTTAAAACGCGCATGTATTCATTCTGGCAACCCTGCATATTCTGACCCGAGTGGTGCCGAGCTGCCGATGCCATCGGTGACGTAACCGATCTTTGCCGTTTGTGTAATATGTGTGGTTAAAGTAATAAAGTTTGGAATTTACATTTATTATTTTCACAAAAAATCTTACTTATGCCCACTCGGAAATTGTTCAAAGGTATACCTGTTCAAATTATGCTGACTTGCGAAACCATTTGTCAAGTGTACATAAAGTGAAAATTGAGTATAATGAATTCTTCAGGTAGGTCATTAAAATCATTTGATATAATATAGTCATTCATATGATACATGCTTTTCAGCATTTCACCAGTGGAAAGACCAAATTGAAGGACGCACTTTGTCATCGTATCTAAATTGCTGGCGGATGGCAGTAAGAAACAATTTACAACTGTCATCGCTCTGTAAATTTTTTGTGTGTTCTAGGCAAATTAAAACAAGGTGTAACTTTTGAGCACATATTAAATGATATTAGTGATGCTGGCTTGACGAAAGAGGAATCACAACAAATCGTACTTTTATAGAAGGAAGACTTGCACAATATCGCAAGATAGTCCAGTTACCTTAGTCGGACAACCGCAACATCTGCCAAAAAAATCCAAGTGAGCTGAAATTTTGCATACACCTGTAACTTTTGAGCACATATTAAATGATATTAGGGATGCTGGCTTGACGAAAGAGGAATCACAACAAATCGTACTTTTATAGAAAAAAGACTTGCACAATATCGCAAGATAGTCCAGTTACCTTAGTCGGACAACCGCAGGATCTGCCAAAAAAATCCAAGTGAGCTGAAATTTTGCATACACCTTTATTTTGACATTTCAAATAACATCTCAAAAGTCCCCATCGGTATCGCGCTTGCGTTTTGAGTTATTCAAGGTAAAATGTCAAATATCTCGCTTTCTATGGGTCGTATGACTTTTTTAGTTATTACAAAAAATGAAGGCTAGGAAATTCTCTACAAATAAGACTATATAGTTAAAATGAAAAAAGGTATGGCGTTGAAACTTCATATATAAATTTTGTGTACTATCTAAATGCGACAGCTATCTTTTGAAGAAAATCGCATAACCGGAAGTATGATGTGTTTCAAAAACGGCTCCAACGGTTTTTTCAAACTTTACATTTTTATTACATTTCTAATGTGGAGTGATTGAGATGAGTGATTTTCAAGTTGAATTTTAGAGGTATTCAACTGAAAAATCACTTATCTCACACCGGTTATGCGATTTTTTTCAGAAGCTTGCTGTCGCATTTAGATAGTACAAAAAACTTATATATGAAGTTTCAACGCCATACCTCTTTTCGTTTATGAGTTATTCTGTTCACAGACAGACCGACGGACGGACACACAGACCAATGAGCAAAAACATGTTTTTTGGGGTCCGGGGGACTCTAAAACGTGAAGATCTGTTGAAAACCCAATTTCCGAATTTTTGGGGTGAATCCAATACTTTCTTTATCGTCAAAAGAAGTAAAACCCGTCTGCAAAACTTAATAGTGTGTTATTTACTGAACGGTTAGTTGTATGTAAAAAACTATACATATAATCTTTTTTGTAGAGAATTTCCTAGCCTTCATTTTTTGTAATAACTAAAAAAGTCATACGACCCATAGAAAGCGAGATATTTGCAAAAAACTTATTTCTGTGACATTTGACCTTGAATAACTCAAAACGCAAGCGCAATATCGATGGGGACTTTTGAGATGTTATTTGAAATGTCAAAATAAAGGTGTATGCAAAATTTCAGCTCACTTGGATTTGTTTGGCAGATGCTGCGGTTGTCCGTCTAATGTAACTGGACTATCTTGCGATATTGTGCAAGTCAAAGTGTGAAAATTGCTGTTGATTTGTTAATTCTGTTATTGCTATTGTCGCTATTTTTGTGTGTGTTGTTAATTCTGTTTTGAAATGTGCCATACCACAATGTTGAGTACGCCTCCGGTTTATTGTGTCGTTTAGCTTAAATAAGGTTAACAATTTAATGGCAATATGATAGATGTCAAAAATGTTACCAATACAAAACTTGGAAATTACTAGATTCTAACATTAGTTCTGCCATCTATGACCACTGGTTTGGATTCAAGTTGTAGTGACGTCGCCATGGATTGTAGTGACGTCGCCATGGATATGCCATCTACGAGTGCTGGTCCAAGTTCAGACGACATCCCCATGGACATGCGAGCTATAGGTGTTGGTTCAATTTCCAGTGACATCGTAATAGGCACATATGATGAAGAGGTTTGTATTTTTGTGAATTATATGTTACAATGTTATGTACCTATTTTAATTATGGATTGCAGCTATGGTGTCACTCTAGGAAACCAGACGACGGCGAACAAATGGTAAAATATTATGACAGAAAATGTAGAATAAAATGGTACCATTCAGCATGCCTACAATTAAAAAAATTCCTAAAGGAAAGTGGTTATGTGAACTCTGTAAATATACTGCTCCACAAATGAACTGGACCATTTGCATATATTGGTGCAATTTTTAAAAATATTTTCCAAAAGGGCAGTCATGAAATTTTTGGTAACTTTTCATGATTGTGTCACTATAAAAGCATTTCTTTTCATAAATCTGTTTAAAGAAAAGTAAGTCCATTAATAAAATATTATCATTTTAAAATTTTGAATTTTGCCCAAATATTGATAGCACATTGCATACAAAGTATACCGAATTGTTGCCGAAGATTTTTAAACGTTCTGGAGAGACTCAAAGAACTATTAATTAACCTTTTTTTGTGATTCCTCTTATTTTTGTGAAATATAGTTTTTTATAGTTTCATAATTTTTTAATTTTATTAATATGATTTTGTTAATTCTTCAGATGATATTTGAGAATAGTGAAATTAAATATGCTTAATATGAGTATACTATAAAACAAAAGCTTTTATATACAGTGTGTCCCCGGATAGGTGAAACGACTCTTGTGAAAGGTAAAAAATTTTCGATTTAAATTTTAATTTTTTGGGGTTTAGCCCTGCTTGGTTAAAGGCGAATTTCCAACATAATTTCAGTTCTGAAAAGTCAAGTATGCCTTGGACATTTAAAAAACCTATTTTTCTGTGAAGTAAAGTACCTTTTATGTGGCAAATACGACAAAAAGTTGTTTAGAATCAACACATAAGCCCCTATACCAAATTTCAAAATCCTCAGCCAAATTTGATCTCTCAATTTCTTTTTATGTTTAGGTCCCAAATCAAAGAATTTTAGATTTAACAAAGATTTTTATTGGAAAAACAAATACTTTTAACAACGCTTTTTATTTCATAATAAAAAAACTTTGTTAAAAATAAAATTCTTTGATTTGGAAAATAAACTTGAAAGAAAATGTGAGAAATCAAAGTTGACCGCGGATTTTGAAATTTGGTATAGGGGCCTAGATGTTGATTCTAAACAACTTTTCTTTATAACTTTTTGTCGTATTTGCCACATAAAGGGTACTTTACCTTACAGAAAAATAGATTTTTTGAAAATTTCCAAGGCATACTTGATTTTTCAAAACTGAAATGATGTTAGAAATTCGCCTTTAACCAAGCAGGGCTGAACCCCAAAAAATGAAAATTTAAATCGAGAATTTTTTACCTTTCACAAGAGTCGTTTCACCTATCCGGGAACACACTGTATATAATAATAATAATAATATGGTTTATTGAGAACATGAAAATACATCAAATACAACATGTACATGATAAATATAAATTAAATGGTTTAATATGAACATTCTTATATGTATTATCTTTAGCTAGCATATTATAATAATATTCTCCATTTAATAGTAAGTCATCTCATGATCCAATAAACTAAACTAAGCTAAAGTTAGAATTACAACTCACGAAAGCAATTTATTTGCTTGTGTGTGAGTTCTTAAAATTATAATGGTAACTATTTTATTCCAATAACATTGCACTATCTTACTTCGCCTAATAACTATTAATTTCATGATTTGAAATTGCGTGTACCTATATTATTTACCTATATCTAATGTTTCTGCTATATAAATGTTTCAAGGGTAGCAGTAATTTGTTCCCTGTTACTATTTACCCAATGTTTTAGTTTGATTTTGAATTTCCTGACTGTGCTTATTTTTGTGATTTCTTCTGGTAGTATATTCAAAACTTTTGGTCCTAAAAAGTTTAGTGATTTTTGTCCCACTTGCTTAGTCATTCGAATTATTTGTTTTTTGTTTGCTATTTTATTTCTTGTGTTGTACTGGTGGTCTATTTCCTTTAATGTGTTACTGTGTTGATATTGATAAAGGGATATACTCTGAAAGAATAGCTGTCTCGTGCACTTAATTTGTGATTCAGCATACAGTGCTTCAGTCGCATATGTGTATCCCTTATTATACATAATTTTTATAATCTTTTTTTGTAATTTCTCAAGTTTCTTCATATGATTATTGGCCGCTGATCCCCATCCTAGGATGCCATACCTTAACAAGGATTCCACTAGTGCATAGTACACGATTCTTAAATTTGGTAGGGTTAATACCTGTTTTAATAACTTAAATTTATATATAAGACCTCTTAGTTTTTTAATTAAATTGTTTATGTGGATGTATATATATATATATTGTGACGTAATGTAATAAATACATTTTTTATGGGTGGTCCAGTACATTTGTGGAACAGTATATAAATAGAATTATTTTGTTATTCTGTGTTGATAGAATTTGTAAATATGTTGATTGTTTATTTAGAATAAATGGCTTCGAAATATTCTTTATACTTTATCCATTGCAATTCTTTTTCATACTTAATCTAGACATTAGTTATTCTGTTATTTTGTACTGTTATGTAAATATTTTGATTGTTTATGTACCTTAAATTCATTAAATTTTGTTATAAATTATGGAATAATAAGATTAACGATAGCAAGCTGCTTTCGCTATTAACTTTAAGAGTACCCGCTAGGCCTGTTCGTTTTTAACAGTTATTCTTTGTACCTTCTTTTATACCAGAATTCCGATGACTGATATATTAAAGCTTGTGAATCAAATTTACATACTGCTCAACATTGATTTGTCAGCTCCATACAGTATGTTTGCATCTGTTGTAAAAAAGTATTATAACTAAAATGAAACAAAATGAACTATTGATGTAACAAATTTTTAAGACTTAAATTTACCAATCAGTACGGGAAGTCATAGTAGCAAGTTAGGGCGTCGATCCATCTTCTGCAACCATGATTAAAGTTTATTTTAGTTAGGATGATTATTTTAATTTTAATTGACATGCTATAACGCATGCATACCTGCATATAGCAGAATATATCTACACTGCATCTCTTGTAATAACGGTAACACCTGTTAGAGATGTCACAATAAATAAATATTAAATAGCTTCAAAATATCCGTTATGCTTTATGCATTAATAGTTATTTAACCAAGTGTGGTAATGAAGGCGATTAATAATCGAAACTGTTTAAAGCACGAACGAGCGATAGCGAGTGAGTGCCTTTAATAGTTGAGAGTATTAATCGCCCATTAACAAACGAGTTGATTACAAAATTTTTTCGTTGACCGCAAAATCTTTTTTGTGGCGAAAAATTTGATTAATAGAACTAACCTCCATGCAAAATATCAAAACGTCAAAATCACAAACACAGTTAATTAATGAAAAAGAGTGGATTAATCAAAAACAGTGTATTAATGACTTCTATTAATCCATCCCTTTTTAGGAAAAATAATTCATTAATATTGAAATTAAGAAGCGGTCAACGGAAAAATTATTTTTCATACTTAATTTAGACATTAATTATTCTTTTATGTTGTGTAGACAGCATGTGTAATTTTATTGATTGTTAATGTAACTTACATAGTTTCGAAATATCCTTGTTTCTTATGGTATAGGTACTATTTAATAATTTTTGCTATGTGATATTGTAATTTTGCTTTTTATTAATTGGTCACATGCAGAAAAAGATAATCAAATAATTTTACATTATATAATAAATGGTAGTGGATAGTATTAACGTTAGATCCTTAATTAACTAATTTTAATAATTTTGTAGATATGATTATTAAAGTAAAAATAATTAGATTAACTTTGTTAATACAATTTATTTCATAATTATACAATTATAGGAGAGCATAAATTTACGATTACACAAGAAACTGTTAATATCTGATCTACCACAGCAACATCGTCAGTTTTCTTTTTTGCCAGGAACATAGGCATCGTTTCGTGAAGAGCTGTATTTTTTTGACAAAGGACACCAATAACGCGTTTGACGTGTATTCTGAAAAAAAGATATAATTAAGATAATTATTGTAACAATATACTTGCACTACCTCACGCTTGCTATATTCCTGGTTGATTCTATATCCCTTGGATCGAGCTGCCGTATCCCTTTTAGAAAAGCAGGCGGAATCACTGTGGCCATATGTAGTCCTACGGAGTCTTTTATTAAAAAGCCACGATCTGCCAATACAAAATCTTCTGGCAAGAGATTGTTTAAAATCCCACAAATGTTAGACCTTTATCGCTTATTCTGCCACCATATCCATGTGATACAAATGATATTGATCCAGGAGGAGTGATGCCTATTAGTACCTTTACCGTATTATGTTGTTTGTACGTAGATCATGTAGTACATTGTACTTCAAGGCTACTTGATTTTTTCACTCTCATCTCAAAACAATCGATTATTACTGAAATCTTGTTGCCAAATGCTACCTTGAAGCATTCTGGCATTGATTTAATCAGCTGATCTCGTTCAGGCCAAATAATAACATTTTTCATCCGAAGATACATAATATTCAATGTGGTATAAAATACTCTGGAAATTGTTTGTACGCTGACGTGAAACATGTATGCCAATAAACTAAAATCTAAATGTAATCTAAATTTTATCACCGTTATCAAAAACATGGCTCTAAGCATGTTTTACGTACTGAATTAGGAATAAATATATATAATTAAATGTGAACTGTATATATTGTATGTATTTGGTGTAGCATTTGCCATAGTAGACGTGTGTAAAAGAATTTTTTTTTGTAATGTCACGTCATTCTTCCATGCTCACGTAAAACTTTCACATTCACTGGAAAACTCTCACTTTTCTTAACTTGTAGAACAATTCTTTCCGCAATTTTTTTTTACTGCGTTCCAACAACGTCGTATTAATTAGGACGCCTTCCAGAGGCGAGCGTTTCCTTTCCAGAGACTTTCCATTTGAAAAAATATTTTTTGGAACTTTTCCTTACTGCCAATCTCTAGCGTGTTTATAAAACTCTCTTTAGTGCAACAAAAGTTATTAAAGTCGTCGTACATTTTAAATGCGGCATATGCCGCGGGTTTCAGCTAGTACTGTAATGAAGCAGACCCTTTAAGCAATGGGCGGATGGCATAAAAACAGGCAAGGCCGCAACAAATGGGGCACCATGAGAGAGGCATATACTCGAAAACTGGGTAGAACAGGCTTATGAAGAATAAGCGCAAGAAAAAATCACCTATTACTTATACAGGGCGTCTTGATTTTTTTGCAAATTCTTTTTGTAGATAGTAAATGTTCTTCTGGTCAAAAATGTTTGTACAGACTTCTTTCGACTTCTTAACAAGTTACAGCAATTTTAAATAGAAAATAATATTTATGTGAATTAATAGTATGCTCATTTCTCATCGCCAACTGGGTGGTTTCAGTTAGAAGGTGCTCCAGCTCATTACGGGAGATTGGTGAGACCGGTTACACATCCATTAAAGTAGTATTGGATCGGCCGTGGTAGACCTGTTCAATGACCACCTCGCTCACTAGATATTACACATTTGGATTTTCATATTTTGGGCTATCTGTTGTTTTTTTATCCCTTGAAATAGAGCTCTTAAGGGGCTTAAATTGTTTTTATATTCAAACACGCATATCTGAAAAAAAGTTGAACGTATGAAGTAACATATGAAAAGAAAGCTCATTAAAAAGGCTTTTCAAAAATACAAAAATATACAGGGCGTTCCATTTGAAAAAAAAATCGAATTCATTAAATTTGCAGATGTTGAGCGTTGAGCATTCATACCCAGATCCACCATTGTACACTTGAAAGGTAGTTCACAAAACTAATAATTTTTTGGTAGTGTTTCCCTTCATTCAATTGTTTTCTGTTGCTTACAGCAGCCACCTGAAATTCAGCATTTTTTGCATAAAATCCTTGATATGTATCTCCAACACAACTGACATTAGACGTATACAACTTTATATAAAATTTAAGCTACCCAAACATAGGGCATTCCATAAAAAAAGTAATTTTGATTCGCCACACGTTTTTGAGGCACCCTGTGTAATCAAAACTGTTTTAGTAATGTGTACCACTTTGTACCTACAACTTTTATATACACAATATCCATGTAACTTTAATCGTTTTAGCAATACTTCCACCCCCGCTTCGTTGCCGGCCTCTATATGTCTGTGTTTTAAAGAAGATTATGACGTTGTTGGTTGCCGACTTTAGAAAATATATTTTTAGGCATCCGGCCTGAAAATTATGCATTACTGACATTACTGTATAATTTTGCGGCCGGAAAGTACATCTTTACAGACGATTTAGGATTATCTTGAAAAATGTACCTTTTGATTGGTTTACAATAATTGTTGACTTTGGTTACTAAGAAAATGAACTACATTGATTGGTTTGCAAAATCTGTTGACTGTTGACGTGGTTTCCAAGAAAATAAACTACATATATCTTTAGATTTTACGAAGGTATAATGCTTGCTTGTTATTTAATGTTTGAATATTTAGGTAAAATTATGAAACACAGATGTTTACGGAAATGCGCTTTAAGGATTTGTAGGGCTTCGGCTTCGGTTTGAAATGTGCCTACGCGTCTGTAAAGATACTCTTTCCGGACTTGTTACGTAATAGCAATTTTCTTACAAGTACGAAATTAAGGACTTTTTTGGACGAGCCACAGTTTATGGCCAAGAAAGCGCAGCGAACGAGGCACATAAATAAAGTGAGTCTAAAAGTCCGCTTTCGTACGATTTACATATACCGTTTCAAAACCGAACATGGTAAATTTGTAATTTTTAATAAACAAACTATATGTCTAACGTAATTCATGTCTATGGGCTTTACCCCCCCCCCTCCCCCCCCCCCCCCCCCACTACAATTTAAGGTTGTGATCTGGACAACCTTATTTTTTAGAATAAATTTTTTTAGTAATCTTGTGATATACAACGTTTTTGATAAGTTCTTTCTTACTGCGTCTTAATACAAAATGGCAATTTAATCAATGACGCGGAAAAGTCAAGGAAGTCATAGTCATACCAAGACATGTCAAAGTGTATTTTGATTTAGACCAATGCAAATATAGCATTAATTTTGGTTGCTATGGTTATGGTAGTACGAAAAAGTGGTGATTTCGACCGCTAAACACGATAATTTTTCGAAGTAGTAGAACAAAAATTACTAAGTACTATTATTTTGCTTTGTGGTTCAAATCACTTTTCGCAAGATTGAATTCCGATAAAATCGCACTGAAAACTTAATCTGCAGATTTCAAAAATGGTTTACTTGTATCAAGTTACTATATAGTTAAAAAAAAAGTTTAGAAAACATGTTGTCCACCGTTGTGTCATATATAGCGCCCTATACAGGTAATCTAAAATTATTTTCATCTAGTATGGCTTTGGAATAGTTCCTAATGTATGAATGCAACTATGTTTATACTTAAATCTCAAACTTGACATTTGCTTTTTAAGTAACTTACAGTTGCATTAATAAATTAGGAACTATTGCATAGCCATACTAGATGAAAATAATTTTTGATCATGCTATAAAAATAAACGAAATATTTTTCGCTCTTGAAAACCTCATTTCACCATTTAATATTCAATCGTTTAATAGTTTCATTTTATTGTAGAGCATTAAAATATACAGCTCTTGCTTGCACTATTGCTACGTAACGCCCTATAGACGTACGAAAAAATTATTATCACTTGTAAAGTCCTGCATGCTTTTCATCTCGTTATAGCTGCATGTTCTAATCGTTCACAATTTTTTCGAACTCCATATAGTACAGTAAAATTGTCCGAAAATACCCTGTCACCTTAAAAAATTGGCCGCGGCGATTCCTCTTGCCCAGTGGTTTAGGGTCATTAGACAAGTGTAAAACCAAAAAGGCGTCACCCCACCCCTTGTCAAACAACCGCCATCTTGATAACAATTTAATTTGTTTTTTCTCGCGATCCATTGGTCGCACAGAAAAAGTTATTGAACAAAAAATGTTCGAAATAAAATTATACACATTTTTGATTTTTGCCGCGATACCGAGAAGTTGGTATTTCAAACGGTAGAGGGCAACAAAGTTACCAAAAATCTGTTTCCCGCCATTCTAGCGCTGTGTGGGTGGTTTTTTTCGAAAATTGCGAATGTGAAAGTTGTAGTGCTTGAAAAAATATGCACGAATCTCTTTTAATAATGGGATTGATTTAAATAGTCTCCGAGTGACAACCCTTCAAAGTCCGCGCAGCGTGGGAAATGTACGATATATTCCGGCGCAGCGAAGTAACCATTTCTCTTTTGCGAGATAAAATCGTCACGTCACTCAAGTAGTTTCAATGTGAATAGGTTTTCACAACCTACAGAAATTCTACACTTTTTTGGTCATTGCCGCGATACCGAGAAATTTGTATAGGCAGAAAGAATAAAAATGATGGAGGAGTATATGAGCCCATTTGGCTCAGATCCGTAAAGCTCTTAAATTTGCTGGTGTAATATTTATTACATAATATGATAATTGCAATTGTTTGTAAATTTTGGCACAGGAATGACCAAAATTCAACAAATTGACAATTGCTTTACCACGTGACATTTCTGCAAAAATAATACAGATACCCGACTGTCTATATGTTATTAAACAACAACAGCTTGCTTCACTTCAACTAAAACATGCTACGGTGAACGAAATTATATTTTGATCGTTTGGGCCAATGAAATGAACCGGTAATTTATTTTATTAAATTTTGTCAGTTTAAAGTGACATTATTAACTCCATAACCTTCATAAACAGTCTATGATTTACAAGTGAAATAAAAGTGTTTTAATTCACTAGAGAATTAAAAAAGTTTAATTCACTAGAGAATTAATAAAGTTTCAATGAAGAACATATTTTTATTATCTACAAATATTTACATTCAATTATTCTTTCTCTTTGTAGTGTGTAATATATAATTACTAAAATTTAGATCAAATCGACGTCGAATGGCCAAATTTATGTCTTAGTTTGATTATTTTTTAAATTTTTTATTCAAAATTTCGTCAAAATTGAATAAAAACCTATATACGCCACGTGAATTAAACATTTATTAACTCATAAGATATGATCTCACTCGCACTACGTGCTCGTGAGCTCAACATCTTTTCGTGAATAAACATATGTTTAATTCACTTGGTGTATTATATTTATTAAAGTTAGTGTTTCCCGACTACTTTTTGTAATTTGTTATTGTTAAAGCTGTTATACTACTGCTAAAAACGTCTACAATTACGATGTAAGAATATTGACCAAGAAGATTTTCTTTTGTGGGTACAAAATAAAGATACCGGAAAAATCTTAACTGTGCCAAATAATTTGATTCTGGGCTCGTATATTGAAAGTAATTTCTTTTTGCATAAACCCTAAGATATATTGTAGTCTACTCAGACACGTATTCTTTTTTTGGAGCTGTTTCTTTGTCTTGGTTCGGAGCCTCGGATACAACCAAGTCATTATCGACCATGATAGAAATGTTGCTAAAACCTTTATTGAAAAAAGAGCTTACAACTTGTTATAAACGCAATGTGAAAAATTCTTGGAAAAATTCCGTGAATACGATTGCGAGTACTGTTTCATGATTGTATTCTGATTAAAAATGGATAATAGTACGAGCGATAATGGTTTTCTTTATGTTAACCAAATGGCAGACATGGCATCTCGTTAGTTATAATAAGTGCGGGATATAAATAATTTACATCTCTCCACTCCGCGCTGCGCGGACTTTGAAGGGCTGTCACTCGGAGACTATTTAAATCAATGACATTATTAAAAGAGATTCGTATATATCTTTTCAAGCACTACAACTTTCACATTCGCAATTTTCGGAAAAATCACCCCCACAGCGCTAGAATGGCGGAAACAGATTTTTGGTAACTTTGTCGCCCTCTACCGTTTTAAATACCAACTTCTCGGTATCACAGCAAGAATAAAAAATGTGTAGAATTTTATTTCCAATATTTTTTGTTCAATAACTTTTTCTGTGCGACCAATGGATCGTGAGAAAAAACAAATTCAATTGTTGTCAAGATGGCGGCTGTTTGGCAAGGGGTGGGGTGACGCCTTTTTGGTTTTACACTTGTCTAATGACCCTAAACCACTGGGAAAGAGGAATCGCCGTGGCCAATTTTTTTAAGGTAAAACGACAATTTTACTGTACTAATAGCTAGCAACTGTAATGACCAATTTAAACCGCATTTCGCTACCATCTTATGGCGATATACTCATATGCATAATGGGGTCTGTGTAAATGTCTGGCACTTTAGGCATAAAAATGATCGTTAACGTGCCTTCTTATTTGTTGGTGTTGACTGTCGGCGAATCCCATATTTTGCATATATATTGAATGCAGTTTTAGTTTTTTCTTCAGAGCAGTGCTTATTATTCCAGCATCAAGACGGTAATGGAAGATTTGAAGTTTGGACACTCCGACATTAAATAAATGGTCGTCTGTATGTTATCCAATTATTTTCCTGGGTGAATTATAAATACTCATTATATTTTCGCGCCGTATTTATCACTTACAATGCGCAGGCGGTCTGCAGAATACTGCGAGTTCTGAAAGTGCCCGCGCAAAACACAACTTGATCTAATAATACAACTATGGATAATGAAATGCAAATTTTTTCAACGTATATTTAAGTTGCAAAACAAGTTGCTATACTAATTTAAAACCTGTCAGTTTACTTGCAGACGAAACTGAGAGTGGCAAGGAAGCGAAAGAAGACAATGGGCGTGAACAGTCCAATTGGCTTCGTGAGCCGTCACTCACTATAGGAATAAATTAATGCGATCGAAGATGGCCACGAGAAAGTAAATAAAGCTCGTTTTAGTACAAGCGCGCGCTTGGATTTAAGTTCCCCGAACCAATGTTTATTATTCTGGTTAAGTGCACACGTAATTGTTCTAAAATGGTCATTCGCCTTGCTCGAACGCATATAATAACCAAGTTATTTCAGACCTAATGGTGATTAATATGCATAACGAGATAAAGTAGCTCTTAGTTTACACGGACTCCACTAAACTGCTGCCTAGAGGCTTTAAATGTGGCTAAATTAATCAGAATTACAAATTTCCCAACTTTGAACGTTGTACCTGTGCTCTCTTAGTACAAATTTGGATTGCGTCCGTATAAGCTAAGTCGCAAAATTTGCTTAACAGAATAATATTATTGCGATAAAGGAGTCTGCAAGCCCTATAAACCTCGGAAGTGCAAATTGACATAAATGTCTCCAAAAATAATTCTAATATTACTATGAAACGTCTTTCTCGTCTTCACAGCATGTCACAACTTTTGTCACCTTTTGATTAGCAAACTGACTATTGCAATAACGAACATTTGTGTATATAATGTTTGTATGTTTGTGATTTTCTCTCTGATGTAGTAGGTTATCTTTGTTGCTGTATGCTTTATAATTTCTCATATTGTCTTCATATCGATGTCGTCTGAGATGCGGTCGTTGCATTTGCGGTTACGGTGCTTATCGTTGTATATGCGGTCAACGCCAAAATTTTTAATTATCTTAAAATTTACTCCTGCAGAGCCTTATTTGTGGTCAGCTGCTTTTACCGTTGTTGCTAAAAATTGTTCTAGTACTCCAGTTCCATACATTGTTTATAATTTCTATTTTGTATTATTATGTCTTGATTAAGCAAATGCAATCGTCAGGTGAATACTGCAATAGTTATTATAATTAACAATTAAGTAACATGTGAGCAAGTGAAAACGAAATCAAGCTTGGCTTTGAAAAAATTAAGTCATGTGCTGCATTACTCCTTATGTTTTTAATTTAAATATGAGAAGTATTATAATGGTAGAAGCGTCAAGTTGTTTAAATTATCAAATTTTACATTACACATGCAGTTCCTCTAACTTAATATGTAATTATTCATGTAGCAGATGCACCATTGTTTAAGTGTTTCTATGTTAATGTTTAAATAAGATTTTGGCATGACAGTCGGGGACAGTTAGGTTATGTATGTGTATTTCATTCTAAAGCATTAACATAATGTGAACTAATAATCGACATATGTTTCAGATTTCAAAGCCAAGCTTAATTTAACTTTCTTTTGCTCGCATGCTATTATACTATGATAATATAGTATATTATGATACTAGTGTATAAGTAGGTATGCCTTTAAAGCACATGCGACGAGTTTAAGAGCACGACGCGAAGCGGAGTGTATTTAACGTATATAACGTGTATCATACGCTACCATATTTTCTACTTGCTAAATTGTATTAGATTCAATTACGAACCTGCCTGTCAAACTCAGTGCAAATTCAAAGAGTGTAATAATAATTACCACTAATAAAGGGTTTATTGCTCATTCCCTATTTCATTCAATTGCAATAAATAAAGGCTCTTCTCCGGAGAACGTGAAATAAACTTAGCTCAGGGTGTCGGTTCATAAAATTAAGGGAAATTTTGTATGACAACTAACTCTATGTATGCCAATTTAACTCGGGTATTAGGGAAAATGCACAATTACCATCTGACATTTAGATAACCTCTAAATTTGACTGCCACAACAAAATGATTTGCGGTCGCAAGAAACAGCGTAAAATTGAATTTTAAAACACCAACATGGCAAGAAAGCATCAGGTAAATACGATTAATACTGTGACGTACTCACTGCAATGCTCGTTTTGTTTCTAGCGTGATGTCTAAACCACGGCCAAAACTGAAAAATGCCGCTTCATCTTGCACTTTCAAATGACGCTGTCTAAATTTCTCGAAGCTGGACGGACCTGGACAACTGGAACCTGGTGCTACACCTAGTAGACAGTCTGAACTTGTTGAGATCCAAAAATAATGGACCTACTCCAACGCTTTCCCTGTGAAATTACATTGAAAAGGGCTGATTCGTAAGCGGGATACGTTTTCTGGGGATGCTTCGTGTATGGTAATTCTCATGGCTGCTTCTTGCTCCGAAACTCTGTATACAGGCACGTTGGACACAAAATTCTTGGTGGCCGATGCTGCTTCCTTATGGAAATGGGCCCTCGCACTTGGACTAATCCTCTTGCTGGCTAAACTGCTACACTTGGCATACTTTACACCTAAAAAACTATCCCCACAGATGCCTTGTACACTGGTGAATAGCTTTAAACACAACTTGCATGAAAAAGGACTTTTTATTTGTAATTTTATGCAATAAAATGTGGAGCTCAATCTGACCCCCCACACAAATTTTACGATCTTGTTTGGTCATCTTAACAAAAGACTCTCGTGTAACTTAGCAACTAGATTTTCAATTTTTAGAAAAGAAATTAGGATTGATAACATGTTTGGCTTTATGGACTACAGTTTTGACGTTATGTCGTTGCCGAACTATTAAAATTAAAATTAAAATTTTTCTTGGAATGAATGTCACTACAGTTTGGTCTGCTTCTAAATCACTTTGATTTATAATGCACTGACACCCTTGAGTTATTTTAGCTTTTCACTAATTGTCTTTCGATCGGTTGCCTTGCATTTTCCCATTGCTCTTTGCAGTAATTATTTGCTAGCACTGTTTCTTTTGCCTTTCAGCTAATTTGCCGTTTGCTGTCTTTGTAACTTTTAATATATAACGCTCATATTCTTTCTGTAGTTAACAAATCATTCTGTATCATTTTATTCACATTATGTATGACATTAATAAGCTCAAATCCGTCAGCTACAAATTAAATTGCATTAGCGCTTTCGAACATTTATCACATCTGAAACTGTGAAAGTAACCCTTCTGAAACCTGCCTTATTTCATGATAACCTTTGTCCCTCAAATTATTAGTTACTGCTTCACACATCAAGTGTATTTATTAATGTAAAGTACTGATTATCTTGCAATAACTAAAATATTTATTTCTGTGCTCATGTTGACCTTATTCATTTAGTTAATTAGGCAATCAGAACTTCTATAGGTAGTAAACCATTACAGCATTAATTATTAATAAAATCGACTCAATATTCTTCTTAATTTAATCAATGCAAATACAACAAACCATTAATGTTTTAAAGAAATAGAGGAAGTACTCAAAATAAGATTTTAAAATAATAAGTAACAACAAAAAATGCAATGCCCGTATTGTATATGTAATTAAATCCAATGTTTATACAACATGCATACTGTTTTTATTTGGATTATAAGAGGTATGTCTATCCAAAATATCTCCCTTAACGTTCTACAATATATCTAAATCATGATTCATTTCTATAACACAATCTACCACAATAACCGAACAACAACAGTTATTTAGTTGAAATAATAATTCCTTGAAATTGTTCTAAACGAAACCTGTTTCGTTTGTTTCTTGGCAAATTTAGGGTTCTCTGTGAATGTACGTAATTCGTGAACGCATACATTATTCAAATATTACGATGCCAAATTGAAATGCTGGCCAAGCACACAGAGAAACATTAAGGCTCCAAAATTATTGTCTCCATAAAGTACTGACTGTGGCTCTGTTCTTTACG
Source organism: Agriotes lineatus (assembly GCA_940337035.1). Lineage (NCBI taxonomy): Eukaryota > Metazoa > Arthropoda > Insecta > Coleoptera > Elateridae > Agriotes > Agriotes lineatus. The sequence continues at coordinate 48,694 of CALNHX010005633.1, read as the reverse complement.
AAATTTCAGTGCTAATGTAAAAGACAGGTTTGATGGTTAACTACCTCGAGTCTGTAATAAGCCGTAAGTGATATAAGCGATACTATTGGGATTCCAAAGTCACGTCCGAGGCCATCTGGGGGCACGGGGACATTAGCAGAGATTCTCCTAAGAAACTTAGTTAATTATATGTTTACACTTTCTAACCGCACAGCACTGAAGTGATCCTGTGAGATACAAAGCCAAATGAGCTTCTTGTCTGGTGAAATCTCTTTGTACACTGAGAAAAATTATATCCTAGCTAATTTTACGTTGAAGTTAGGAATTTATAACATGAAGACGTTGTTCTAAGTTTTATAATTAATTCAGTATTTAAGAACTTTTGACTATCCAGTGACTTCACTCGTTAAAGTGTTAAATCTGTAAACTTCGTAGCAAATAAAAGTTTAATTCATTTTACTTAAAAATTATAGCAAATTGTAGTACATGGAAATACACAAACAATTCTTAGTAATAATCTTAAAGTTTTTCTAGTAGGTATTTTTAGTAATGTTTGCTATAATATTATACTTGTGGAGTGAAGAAAGCAATATTTGGCATAGTTGCTTGTTAGGGAGGTTGCTTCAAAGAACGGAAAACGCTTCCGGACAGAATTCAACTCTATGAAACAATTTGTATAAAACACTACTGCAACATTAGCCCAGGAAGTGTACTTTATTTGACAAAATATATTATACTTTGTAGTTATGAGAAAACAAGTGTGAACTAGCAATATATATTTTAATTGATAGAGTTACGTAGTATAATAATATAGAGAAGAATGCTACATGTACCTATTTATTAATAACAACTATTCAAATTAAGATAAGATACATTTTTAAACAAAAAATTGAAACAATTACTGATCATATACAAGGGAGCATCCACAGAAAATCGGAATTTGAATGTGACGCGCGAACGGGAAGTAGATGGTCGCAAGGTGTCGCTTTTAACACTATTATGCCAGAGCCAGTAGATATAGAGAGTACCGCCATTCTTTGATCCGTGAAGATTCCGCCATCGCTGCCATTTTTGTTCCCATCAGCAATGACTGATTGAGTTATGTCTAAATTTTTACTTGAAATTGGCAAGACTGTAAGTCTATGTCAAATTCGAGGTTATCAGGTTATGTTTTCCATCAGTTTGTGTCAAATAACAAACAAAACCTAACCTACTAACCTTGAATTTGACATAGACTTACAGTCTTGCCAATTTTAAGTAAAATTTCGGATTGCCAATAAATGTCACGTTTACGGAATTGTGTTACAAAACCTCAAAGTGACGCATATGACAAAGGAACGAACATGGCGGACGTGGCGGTACTCTCTATATCTACTGGCTCTGTATTATGCTACAGTGGCTATATAAGGACAATGTGGTCAATTTTAAAAAAGGCAACCATTAAGAGTCGTCTCTACAACAACCAGCCACGCCCTTAGGTATTGTTCTGTGCACGGCCTGCTAAATTGTAAGACAAACGTCATCCTGCTAAATTGTGACATAAGCGTCATTTTATAATGACTGGACATATGTGAAGTGAAGTGATGCTTTGCAGAGCGCTGTATACCAACGATCGCGAAAATTTGTGCAATACGAGTATGAGGTGGTAAAATGTGCAGTGTAACATTAATTTTACAAGAATGTCAATAATATTACTTAAACAGAATTAAACGGCAAAAGATGATGCGAAACCTAATATTGGAATATAAGTCAAGGTGTCCTTTTTTATCTTCTTTATTGTGTTTTTGTACAAATAAAACGAAAATTGACAACATTTTGCGTTGATCGACACAGAGATTACGTACAAAAACTCAACAACAAATTTTTTTTATATTCATAATCAAACCGTTGTATTATTCCACCAGTTAATTTAGAGGAATAGAATATTCAGTGTTACGTAGCCCATAAATTCTCTTTAATTTGATTGATGACATTTATATAGTTTATTATAGCTTTTGATTTGGACTAATGCGCAATTTTCGCAAAAAGCATTTCACTTTAACTCGTTGACATTTACTTATGCAAACGAAAATCGGCATTCGCTTACACATAACACTGTAGAATTTTATGAGGATTATTTCATTCCACTTCATATTGGGGCTACTTTCAATAATAAAGGACTTAGAAGCAATTTTGTGTGACTATGTGTGATTTCGTAAAACGACTCTTAATGGCGGATTTTAAAACAACCAATTAGAAACAGGACCAAAATTGACCACACTGTCCTTATATAGCCACTGTATATTATGCTACGTGGTTTAAGGAGTGGTTCGTTTGATGTGGCTTTTTTCAAATATCTGGAAGCAAGATTAGCGATTTTCGTAATCACTTATAATAATGCAGAAGACTAAAAGCCGTGTTTACACAACTAAAAGTACCACGGTTGCATTCGTTTATTTCTATTTTCGGGTTTTTGTAAACAAACTTCCCTTAACTTTTAATAGCGATATTATCACAGAAAACAATTATTTATTATGCATATTACCTGTGTTTTTTCAAAACTGTTGACACAGCTTCAAAGGCAAGTGAATTTTGGTTAATAATAATGACAGTTACTGAATGCAACCAACGGCCCAAGCAAGGAAATATTGAAGCCGTACTTTTTGAGCGTATTAAATGTGTCTTTGACTCTGATGTTTACACATAACCTATACATTATTTTGACTACGAAACTTTTGCAAATTGTTGTGCATCGCTTTGATTGCGCTGCAAATATACCACATAGTTGGCGTTGTACCCTGCATACGGGCTGATTTTCAGGTATGCCGATCAACGAAGGATTATACGAGGAATAAAAATTTGTTTCCTTTATTATAGCGACATTTTGAAGATTACCTAAGAAATACAGAAAACCATTGAGCTATAATTCAACAACTGCTGCTCAGCAACATTCTGAATGCTAACGCTTGGAAGACATCTACTTTCTTTGAGAGCATGAAACGTTGCAGTAAAAAGAGTTGGCGTTGTACCACGATGTCGGTAATAAACCTGCATACGTGCTGATTTTCAGGTATGCCGATACATGAAGAATAACAATTTGTTTCCTTTATTATAGCGACATTTTGAAGATTACCTAAGAAATACAGAAAACCGTGAGCTCCCCAAGTTTGGAATCTACTTGGTTCGACCTGCAAAACACTACTTTCCGGTCTCGTAACGTATATTACTATTAAGATTAATTTAGTTTGAAATGTGTATAGCTCAATACTGCCGTCATAAGCAAGAAGGCGGTATCTACAAAAAAATCGAAATTGAGTTATTGGTATCGTTGGAATTGGTACAAAATTCCAATCATTTTAGATAAGCAACAAATCGATATCTGCACTGTAACTATGATTTTCAGATGAAAAAATGCGGTACTTATCAGCTATAATATTCCAAGGACAGTGATAATTACGCAATAATTTTATTGCAGGTTTCGAAAGCACTTTGCTTGGGAACAGCCCGACGCCAGCGGTCGAGGGATATTCGGTTAGACAATTTTTTGCCCTTGAAAGCATTTATTTACATTTATTTAGTGGAAGTGCAATTATAAAAAGAATATGACATCTTAAAATACTGCATTGCGAACTGTCAAAAACTTGACGTAACATAGCAACCCGCACTGACTGCTGTACACAAAGTGATAACAACCCATGGGTAGTTTTCAATGTAAGGATAATCTAATTGGTTGATTTTTCCCACATGACTAGAAAAGAGTTAATTTCATTGGATCACAAATTTCAGAAAAAATTGTCTACAGAAATTTTGTTACTTATAAAGCGCAAGAAGGCGTCATATGCAAAATGCAAAAGTAAAAAGCAGTATCTGCGTGTAGAAGCCGCCTTCTTCTTTTCTTTTGTTAGATACCGCCTTTATTGTCTGTTTTCGTGGACGCAAATGTTCAGATACGGCCAACTGCCGTTTCATTAAATTAATAGTATCAAGTCTTCCATTATACAACATTGTCAAGTAGATGCCGCTTTTTCAATCTGTATTTAGTGTTTGGTCGATTGTTGCAATTTAAAGTCAAAAGGCGGTATCTACATTTTTTCGCTACAATTTCTTTATTTTTGATATAAATGGTGAATATTGTTTCTTTTTATATAAAACACAACTAAATTCATACTTATAATACAAAAAATCCACGGTTATGTACCGCATGGTGATGAAATATCAATAAGTTAAGGGCCCCACAGACGTTGTTCTTTTCTGGCAGTTTTGTCTGCACGGGCAAAACTGTACGGGTAAAAACGAACAACGACTTCAGCCACACACGAACGGATTGTTTCGTTCAGTTTTTCTGATATCACCGCTTCATCAACTGTGATGGATACTACGACCACGTTGGCAGTGGCGGCGGAAGTGGCTATACAAGTTTCAAAAAGAAAACGTTCAAAATGGGCTTAAGAATGGCTAAAGAATGGGCTAAATTTTGCTAGAACTTACCACAACTGGGGGGATCCCGAATGGAGATGCGTATTATGGACAGATGAGTCTCGATTTACTTTGGATGCTCCAGATGGTCGTTCACGGGTATGGAGAAGACCAGGAGAACGTTATGCTGCTTGTGCTATGGCCACAACTTTATATTTTTTTGGAGGTTCGGTAATGGTATGGGGAGGGATTTCTTCAGATGCTCACACAGAGCTTAACATCTGTGATAGAGCAGCGCTCAATGCAGATAGGTACATTAGGAACATTCTTGAGGAATATGTTGTTCCGTTTAGTCATTTTGTTGGTGACAACTTCCGTTTAATGCAAAATAATGGACGGCCACACGTAGCCAACATTACTCTGCAGTATCTAAACGAAGTTGGAATTACACTTTTGGATTGGCCAGCCTGCTCACAAGACCTGAACCAGATAGAACACATGTGGGATCAACTGAGAAGAACAATTCGTACTCGCCCTAATTGGCCTCGGACATTAGGATAGGTTACTACAAGAAAATCTTGCACGACTGATTAGCAGTATGCCTAGACGTCTAGAATGTGTAATTAGAGCTCGTGGCGTAGAATTAACAGTTAATACTGACAGTTATCGGAAACAATTGACATGCTGTAAACATATCCCTGACGCCAACCCGATTCTTAACAAAACTTTATCAAAAACTTGAATAATGTACGACAGAAACAAAATCGCAATATTTCAACAATTGTATGGTTATGAGTTAGCCCACTATAGCACTAAATTTGTTTTCCGTCGACCTCACTATAAAATGTGATTTTACGGACGCATTTGCGTACCAAAAATGCCACTTTTTTGGACACCATTAATTTTTCGTCCGCAAACACTTTTCATCCGTAAATGCTTTTCGTCCGCGAATGCTTTTCGTCCGCAAACACTTTACGGCCGCACTTTACAGCCGCAAACGCTTTTCGTTCGTAAACACTTTTCGTCCGCAAACACTTTTCGTCCGTAAGCGCTTTTTGTTCTCAACAACTTTATAATTCGGACTTCACTTTAATTTTTTTTCAAATTATGACGGTCGACGGAAAAATTTAATATGCACCTCGGACGAAAACTGCTTTTTATGGCCTTGCCTGATTGCTTGCCTCGGCCATCGCCTCGGCCAGCAATTGCAGGCATCGTCCATAAACCAATTTTTCGTCCTTGATGCATAAATAACTATTATTGATATGTAAACATCGACATCAGATTTTAAGCGCCAGAAACCATTTTCAGTATGTAAAATTGGAAAAATTATTCGTAAACTCAGACTTTTGTCGCTCAGTGTATTTGGGATTGCTGGTTGAGGAAAAGAAAGTGGCATCGACGGCCGACGTTTACAGCCGCATCGGGCAGGCAACATCAACATTCGCCTTGCTCAAATGGTGCGTATGAGAAAACAAATACTACCATCAAAACGAAAGTACGCTTATACCGAACGCTGATCCTTCCCATTCTTCTTTATGGATCGGAAACGTGGACACTACGATGGTTCGGACATGTCTGCCGAATGGATGATAACCGTTTGCCATGTAAACTTCTTTGGCAAGACCGTCCGGCAGACTGGAGAATCCAGCGATCGGCACCAAAGAAAACCTGGCTAAAGAATATCGAGGGCAACTTAAAGAATCAGCGATTATCGGTTATCGATGCCCAACACGTCGCCAAAAATCGTCAAAAATGGAAACGAATCGTAAATGGAGTTCGAGACCCAGCGGCACCGACAGCAGCGTATTCGTTGCGGGGACGTCCCGCCCGGACCGCCAGCTAATGGACCAAAGAAGAAGAAGAAGACTGATAACAATAAAGAGGAAAAAATACATTTGACTCAAAATCACAATTAATTTTTTCAGGTACTTACTGTCACAGTTTCTTTACAAGTTTTAATTGCTTTTGTTTTAAGATACAAGGACAGTTGGCGCCCACAAATAGACAATGGTGAATCATATTTTAGGTTACAACAATTGTCACATATAATCTCATAAGAGCATTAATTCTTTCCGGAAATTTTTTTGAGTACGTTCCAACAACGTTGTATTAATTTGCCAAGCGGGACGCGAGGGCAAATTACGACGTTGTTGGAATGCACGAAAAATAATTTCCGGATATGAATTAACGCTCGAATGCAGATTCAGTAAGAAAATTGTAACGACACAAACCCTCACAGTTAGATTGGTCTACCGACAATAAATTTCCAAGAAATTTTGTTGTTGTCTTGCTTACGGCTTGTGAACTAATTTTTCTATTGGTCATTAATTAGTGTCGTATGATTTTCACAGAAAGAACACATTTTCTCTCAAGGGACAATATGAAATAAAATTAAAATATCTATTGTCATGGTATTCGTAAAATAAGTTCAAAGACTGCTAAATACCGATGGGGCCACAATTATATACAGACAGATCAATAAAAAAAATCAATTAGGGCAGGCTGTGATATGTGTTATACGTTTGGCAGTACTGAAGTATATTGTCAGTCTATGTCAAATTCAAGATTTGCAGGTTAAGTTTTGTTCGTTGTTTGACACATACCGACGTAAAACTTAACCTGCAAAGCTTGAATTTGACATAGACTGACAATACACTTCAGTACTGCCAAACCTATAACACATATCACAGCCTGCCCTAATTGGTGTTTTTATTGATCTGTCTGTATACAGTGAAATCTCCCTTGGGCGGACACCAACGGGACCGACTGAAAGTGTCCGTTCAAGAGGGGTGTCCGCCTAAAAGAAATACGAAAAAAATCGGTTTTTAATGAAAACTGTAATTAAAGAAATTGGGACATTTAAAACGTATATGTATGTACACAAAGAATCATTGAAAATGCAATGCAACCAATATTATCGCCCCTTGTAAAATCTCAGCAATATCGGGCTACTTTTATGAAACCGTCTGCATTAGATGAAGTACTACCTGGATAACACGATTATAGTAGCCTTCTAAAAACATTGTTTCAAATGTGTAACATGTGTTGCATAACCCTGTTTATTTTCAATGATCGTGTGTGTAAATGTTTTTAAAATAAACAAAAAACTTAAAACTTAAGGAAAAGATAAGGATTTGTTACCTTACAAAATACTTTCTTTATGTTTAATTATATCAGCAGCTTGTGTTTTTCCGATATCAAAACGCTTGGATAAGTTCCTTACACTTGACTTTTCCCTATTGTGAACTTCAACAATCTCAATTTTTTGTTTAAGCGTGAGAATTTTAATATTTGGCGCCATTTCTACAATGAATGTATCGCCCACTGTGTCTTTTCCGCATAGACGTCAGACTAATACTGAATCCCCGCGTGTACCGAAAGATTGAAGTCGGTGAGTCTCCGGTTAACTCGGGAAAGACCCTCAGTGAAGGCAGACAGCGAAGTTGGCGTGCGGCGCGATTGAGAAATGCAACAGCGACACTTGCCACAGAAAAATGAGACAAGGCGTTTATTTTTTATTTTGTTTTTTTCCGTTTAAGAGAACATTTTCTTGTGCCCGCGTCCGTTCAAGAGAATGTCCGTCCAAGAGGAAGTTAACACAATGCAAATTATATGAGAGTCGGTCGGGACCATGAGAAACTGTCCGTCCAAGGGAGGTGTCCGTGTATCCGCGAAGAGGAATTTCACTGTAACAGCAATAAGATAACATGAACAAGAAAATAACACATATTGCTTGAGTAAGAAAGAGATAAACATAATAGCAAATATTCGAGTAGGCCTGACGTACATTTAATTATGACAGATGTCAACCACACATGCCTACTAAAATAATTTTTTTTCGTATGGTCATCTCTTACATACTCAAGCATTCTATTTTGTTGTTCATGTTATCTCATTGTGTTATATATAATTATGGCCCAATCCGTATTACAGCATAATTTTGATTTAGAGTAATGAAATAGTATATTGTATGTTAAGAGCTGAAAGTGCATTCTTGCCGCTTGCACATGAATATTGCTGGTTGAGGCAAAGCCGAAACCAACAATCATGCAAAAGCAGCACACGCACTTTTAGCTCGAAACATACATACTATTTTTTCGACGACTGAGCATATTATTAATGGAAAATATATTTCATTTTATTGCAAATATTAATTGACAATCAAGTTAACATTACTCGCACAGTCTATTAGACATGTGACGTGATTATTTCGACAAATGACGGGCGTTGTCAAGGGAACATTCGGACGTGGCTACCTATTTTGTTCACGCGGAAACCCAAAACGCTCGGCGAGCGGCAAAGTGATGAAAACGCACGCTCAGCGGCAAATGTCAACTTTCTGTTGTCAAATGACAGTGAGAAAAATCTACTTTCGCTGTCAGTTGTCGAAAAATATGTTTCTTATGGTTCTGATCCTGGCGGTTGAAAAAATTGTATATACACGGCAGGGCAGAACACCATTTTTCCCTCTGTGTATTTGTGGTGCTTGGCATCGCCCTTGAGCTGCAAACTCACATCTTGGGAAAAATTATGCTTTTCTTTTTCTTATAATGTATTATTTTTTCACATTGCCATTGGTGACATTTAAAAAAGTGACTTTTCGATATTTTTCATAACTGCTCAAAATCATATTGATTTCACCTAAAAATGAACTAAATGAATTAATAACAGATTCATCCATTTTCAAGTAAGCTCTATTCTATAATGTATAATGGTTAATTTATACAGGGTCCGGCAACGAAGCGGGGGTGGAAGATATATCTAAAACTATGAGAGTTGCATAAATATTGTGTATATAAAAGTTGTAGGTACTAAGGTGGTGCATATTACTAAAATAGTTTTGATTATACAGGGTGTCTCAAAAAAGTGTGGCGGATCAAAGTTACCTTTTTTTAAATAGAATGCCGTATAATTAGGTAGCTTAAAAGTTTTGTATTGAAATACTCTTCATTTTCATATAAAGTTGTATGGGTCTAACGTCAACTGTTTTGGAGATATTAACAATTTTATGCAAAAAATCGCGGAACTTCAGGCGGCTGCTGTAAGCGACAGAAAACAATTGAATGGAGGAAAACGTTGCCAAAAAATTATGATTTTTGTAAACTATCTTTCAAGTGTAAAATGGTGGATCTGGGTATTAATGTTATACAGAGTGCTCAATATTTGCAAATTTAATTTAGATTTTTTTTTCAAATGGAACGCCCTATATATTTTGGTATTTCTGAAGAGCTCTTTTAATGAACTTTCTTTTGATATGTTACTTCATACCTCTTAAGTTCCAACTGTTTTTCAGATATGCGAGTTTAAACATAAAAAACAATTTAAACCCCTTAAGATGCTTTATTTCAAGGGATAAAAAACAAACGCCTTTAAAATAATGATTTAAACACTTGAATTCTTCAAACAAAAGATAAAACCAAGCTTAAAATACAAAAATTGAACCAGAACTCAAAACTAGAAATAACCAATACGACCGAATTTTGAGATAGGAAATGAAGTGGAAGAAGAAAGCTCATTAAAAGTACTTTTTAAAAATACAGGGATATACAGGGTGTTCAATTTAAATAAATCAAACTAATTATATTTGCAGATTATGAATTCTCTGTACAGCTTTAATACTCAGAGCAGGAAAGGAGAACTATTTGAACATTTAGTGTAATTACGTATAAGCTTTTGGTGTATTGGCTTTTTTTTTATCTGATTTAATTTGACCGTGGAATTAATTTATTCCTGCATTTATCGTTTTTTTTCGTGTTTATAATTTCCTGTATCAACACTGACTGAATTTATATTTTCTAAACCTGGATTTTGTGCTTTTATTTTTAGAGAGATCATGCGTTTAAATCACTATTTTAAGGGCGTTTGTTTTTATCCCTTGAAATAAAGCATCTTAAGGGGTTTAAATTGTTTTTATGTTCAAACAGGCATATCTGAAAAACAGTTGAACTTAGAAGTATGAAGTAACATATCAAAAGAAAGCTCATTAAAAGGGCTCTTCAAAAATACAAAAATATACAGGGCGTTCCATTTGAAAAATAATCGAAATTATTAAATTTGCAAATATTGAGCACCCTATATAACATTAATACCCAGATCCACCATTTTACACTTGAAAGATAGTTTACAAAAATCATAATTTTTTGGTAACGTTTTCCTTCATTCAATTGTTTTCTGTCGCTTAAAGCAGTCGCCTTGAAGTTCAGCATTTTTTTGCATAAAATCGTTAATATCTCCAAAACAGTTGACGTTAGACCCATACAACTTTATCTGAAAATGATGAGTATTTCAATACAAAACTTTTAAGCTACCCAAATATAGGGCATTCTATTTAAAAAAAAGTAAGTTTGATTCGCCATACTTTTTTGCGACACCCTGTATAATCAAAACTATTTTAGTAATGTGCACCACTTTCGTACCTACTTTTATGTACACAATATTCATGTAACTCTCATCGTTTTAGAAATATCTTCCACCCCCGCTTTGTTGACGGACTCTGTATTTATACAGTACAGTAAACATTACGCTCCCATACTTTGACCAAAATTATTTAAAAAGATATTTTTGTCAATTACACGGAAACATTGCATGTTCAACACATTGGAAACGTTATTCTTCCATGCTCACGTAAAACTTTTACATTCGCCGGAAAACTCTCACTTTTCTTAACTTGTAGAACAATCTACTATTAATTCACTAGCGATTTAAGAACAACTCGCTAGCATATAAACATTATAAACAGTTACTTATGGTTGCTATTATAGAGATAATAATAATAATGCCAGTTTAAAATGACAAGAAATAATAATTAATCGAGTTATTTAACAATAACAGTAACGGCGTAACTGGAGACTTGAGTTACCGCATTTATATTTTTATGACGCTCAACGCCTCAACGGCTTAAACCTGAAAAGAAACACAGATTGCAAGCAGCTGAAAATTATTTCGGTGGCACAAATAATTCTCACATATAATCTCATAAGAGTATTAATTCTTTCCTGATTTTTTTTACTGCATCCAACAACGTCGTATTAATTAGGACGCCTTCCAGAGACGAGCGTTTCCTTTCCAGAGACTTTCCATTTGAAAATATATTTTTTGGAACTTTTCCTTACTGCCAATCTCTAGCGTGCTTTTAAAACTGTCTTTAGTGCAACAAAAGTTATTACATTTGTCGTACATTTTAAATGCGGCATATGCCGCGGGTTTCAGCTAGTGTTTGATAATAAAACACAAACAAACATGTGTGTATCCGTTCAAGATATTCTAATGGCGGTGGTATTCGCGTTCCCCGAAGTGTCACTGCAGTAACAAGCACTATTTGGCCGACCTTTGCTTAGTATTCGGGAAGTCGGGGGTTCGATTGCCATGGCCGTCTGCTCAGATTCAGGTTTTTAGCTGGTTTTCCTGAGTCAACAGAGTACCTTCTCTAAGGCGAATGCCGAGGCAATACTTTTCCACCTTTCCTGGCCTCTCTTCCATTCTCCACTCCTCCATTCTCTCACCCATCCTATAATTTTCGTTCTTGGCTGAAGAAGGACGCAAGGTCCCTATAGCAGCCTGCCTCCAGTTGGCGGAATTGAAATGACTCTGAACCTTTACCTTTCTTTGGCCGACTTTGTCAACACATTTAATTAAGATCGTCGTCGAACCATTGATAAGATTTATGAAACTGGTTTGTCTTAGAGTTCAAATCAGCAATCGTTAGCTAAGCAGCGGCGATTGAACCACCACGACAATGCGCCTGTCCACACTGGTTGAGTGTTCCAAAGTTTTTGAGTAACAAACAACGCATGTTGTTCTACATGCACCTTACTCATCCGAGCTGGCACTACGCGACTTTCTTTTTGTATAAAACGTGACATGATACGTTTGGCTAATATCGTTCAAGAGCAACTAAAAATTCTGAAAAACTTGGAAGAAAACGTTGGCACAACCGCATCGAGTTCAGAGAACAGTAATTTATAGGAGACTAGAATTTTTTGTCGTAATAAAACGAAATAGGCTAATAAGCAATTTTACCACCACAGCGTGACGAAATGGCACTAGAATACCTAAACACCAACGGAGGTTACTAAATGATCCCGCTAAATCTCATGGCAACTAAACGCATAGCTTAACAAAATAGAGCAGACATTACTTTAAAACCACGAGATATTACGCACAAAATCGACTGGATACGTCAAGCAATGCATTATTGGGCAAGGATTAAGGACGAGAGACACCGCCCAAGTCACCAACCTCATATTGTCATATACTTAACCTTCAAAACGTCAAAAGTCGGCAGTCGATCTGGCAGATAAATGTCGATCTCCCAGAGCGAATTAGTCCAATCTAACCGTTTCAAAGGGGGCCTGACAACCAAGAAACGTAACGTGACTCGAGGGTGGGGAAAGACGAGAGTTCAAATGAAACGCACGTCTGCATTCCCCAACGGAAATCGTAGCCGCCAAAATCAATCACCTATATCCTTTTAAATTAACATAGCAATAGAGTAGCTTTGGGTAAGGAATACTAAGTGAGGCAAATCATTAGGGTAACGTTAATAAATAGAGCCGAATGAACCCAACACTATTTTGTTGAAAAATAACTAGCTACTATTTTAATTATTTGAAGCTTTTTATGTCTCCTTCTTTTTCTGCTGCTTTACTATCTATTAACTTCAGCGATCGTAGTGGCTCATATTAGCTAATCTAAATAAGTAAATAGCTCAGCAGATATTCATCGTGTCCACCACTTAATATTGCAGATGGGCGACTTTGCGCCTTTTATGGCATGATAAGTTGAATAGAGAGAAGAATGCTTGGGATCAGTTTAAGAGACAGAGTGCGAAATGAGACCATCCGACAAAAGACCAAAGTCACAGACATTATAGAACGTGTCGCACACCTTAAGGGTCCTCCAGTGTCCGCATTAAATATACAAAATTTTCTGGATAAAAATAGACGGTTATAAATAATTCAAAGTATACTTTGTCATACATCAAAGTATTCGTCATTGAAGGAGGAATGGTGCTATTATATTTTCTTTTTAAATTTCGAATTAATAACGCAATTATTAATCAAAAACTAGTAAAATTAACGTATTTGAAAACTCTGGATCATAATATGCATTTATTTATTAACCGATTTCAATAAACTAAAAGTCAGTAGATGCGCAATTTAATGTATGAGGGTGCTATTATAATAAAGTTGGATTAAATTATTTTTTAAATTGTGCTAAATCCAAAAAACCAAAAGAGTTCATAACTGTTGCAAAACTAATTGTAAGTCAACAAACCTTGCAGGAAATGGTAATACGGTACGTTACCTATTTACTGGAAAACACTCACCTTGCAAATAATAATAAATGGAGACAAAAATGGATCTCTTGAATTAGAAAATTTAGTCAAATTGGGTTCAGTAGTTCAGAGTTTTGCCACCTTTACAACTTTACAAGTTGGCGCTGCTAGTTTCAACAGTGCTTGCAGTATTTTGGAATAATCCGATTATGAGGGTTCAACTGCAGGTACCTAGTAAGTAAGCAAAAATTGCCAAGAGTAATTTAAATGTTTGGCATTGCTTCAAACTGTTTTTGTACATTTATTTATTACTGAATTGAATTTCTAACTATTACAAAAACACGTATTGCAACAATTAGTTTTGTATGAAATAGTGGTTTAGAACACTATATTTTTTTTAAATTTGTTTACAGTAGGTACTAAATATTATAGATTACATTTAGCTGTTTAAAAAGTGTATTTATTTGTATTATTACATATTTATACATATAGCTACATAAAAGTTATTATTATTTAAACTTGAGATATAAATCCCGCATAGGCAAATTCCTAAGTCGACGTGGATCTATAATTTCTGGAAGCAAGGAACTCATATAGAATTTCTCTAATTTTTTAGACATTTCTTCCCAGAATACTTTCTTTCCGAAAATGTTCGGACACCCCCACCACTTTCCCTTAAGAGATAGAGCAAAAAGCATTTAACAAAAAAAAATCGAATTTATCTCAGCTTTAAAACGGTGTCCATTTGAGCTATCTGTAATATAAGATTATTTCTCAAAAAACGGGATTCAAAATTCAAGAATGCGATTACGCCCCCTGGCGGCCATTCTAGAAACTTAAAAATGATTTCCAGCATTTTCTCTTAGCCGTTTTAGTCATAATTTTTTTACCCCAAGTCTTTACGACAATGACTTTTCGAGATACGGCCGAGTGCCCTTCTTAATTGGCCACCCGGGTACCTACATCAGTAAAAATGGTTAAATTATAAGTGTTTATACATATACATTGTACATAATATGCAGACCAACATAGGTAAAGCCTTGTGGTTCAATAAGCGATCTATCGTCAAAAATATTTATTGTTTAATTAACTACATGTACATTATTATCATTATTAGGTAATTATTTTAAGTATTCTTAAGTATGAATAATTAACCATAATTAATAAACAATTTCAAAAACAACCAAATTGCCGAATAATGAGTAGTGAAAGTACTTAATTATCCGATTGGGAATTAGTTTATTGCTTTCCTTAGGACAGGGTTATAGGGAAACAATGAATAATTAACTACGTATAATTAACAAACAATTTGGGTTGATTTATTGAACCACATACTTCGCCTATATGTGGACCTGTATATCATTATACATTAGCATTATACATGGTAGACCGCATATCGAACCAGATACTCAGTGGTAGACCGCATATCGAACTGGCACCTTCTCGTCTTCTTTATTAGAACTATTAATTATAATTTGAGATTTAGAGTTTTCAACGGATTTTCAAATTATAATCTATTATTTATTTATTTTTAAATATTCATGGCACACTATATTTCCGAAATTATACAATTTTTTAGTGATAACTTGGTCATTTTCAAAAATAAGTGTAGTGAAGTATACATATTTTGAAAGCCTGAAAAACGTTATTTTTAATAAAGTCAACGCCTACTACGTTTTCAATTTAAAAAACACAAGTTTATCTTATAAGTCAAAATTGACGGCGAACATAAAAAAATACTATCGCTCTGAAATCTATGTAAAAAGGTCTAAAAACCCTAATACATTCTAGCAAATTTGAGTTTTCACGCATGACTCGAAAAAACTGAAAAATCTGAAAATCCGTTTCCGCCATTGAATTTTTCTTGAAAAGTTGGTTCATAAGTGTATTTATGATTTGTTTATATTTTTTTAGCTTTCTTCCAACCCTGCATACAACAGAAAAAACAACTTACCGAGCTTTCCAGATGCGTTTCATTAGTAACCGTCTACTTTCCTTAGCACCACTGAGTTTGCGTTTCTTTTTTATAATATTTCGTCCCATTTTGATTTTCACAAATATAGCACTATTATCACGATAACTACTAAAGCAATATGCACACAGTAGCACTGGACACACTTCGGGGTACTGAGAAAGTTTTGATTTGGTTTTCTCAAATAAGGCATTAAGTAGGCTAACTATAAAAGTTAAGCGGCTTATAGATAAGGGTAATGGTTGGAAACGTCAGTGAGGATTTAGAAAGCTATAGCAACCCTTCCTTGTTTAATAGAAGCATGTTGGGTTGTATACCTAACTTAGAATTTCCAATTTAACAAAGCGCTGGACTAGCCTTTTAAGTGGCAATGGGTTGGGCATGTAGCAAGGCAAGATAACAGCAAATGGTCGAAAAAGTTAATACAGTGGCGCCCTAGGGAAACAAAAAGGAGCATAGCAAAAAGATGGCTGGACGATATAAGGAGAACAGCAGGCACACATTGGCAGCAAACAGCTCACGACAGAAAAGCATGGAAGAGATTAGAAGAGGCTTATGTCCTGCAGTGGACAGCAAATAGCTGAGGAGAAGAAGTTGAATTATGCGAGTATGCAACAATTATTGTTTCTGATGGTATATTAAAAAATGTGAGTTTTCTTTCTTCGATGGCATTTAGAAGCATCTTCTGTATCCATTCTCTGTCGGATGGTTAAATTAGACAGGTGGTGCGTCCATGAAACGCGGAACATTCAGCGGTAACACGATCACGATCACAATCAGCATTTTTCCATCCATTGTTGGACGTAAGCCTTCCCCAAAATTTTCCATCTTTCTTTGTCCATAGCTAACGTCATCCACTATATTCCTGCCACATCTTGTATATCATCTCGCCATCTTCCACTTGGTCTTCCCTTTCCTCTTTTGTAGCTTCGCGGTCTCCACTGTAAGGTAGCTTTAGTCCATCTATTATCCTGCCTACGAGGCAAATAACCAGCCTATTGCCGTTTTAGCTGAGCAATTCTTTCCATAATATCACTAACTTTTGTTTGTTGGCGTATCCAAGTGTTTCGTTTCTTATCCATTAATTTTATTCCGAGCATTTTCCTATCATGTGCTCTTTGTGTTCGCGTTAGCCCCTGAGAGTTCTTTTTAATAAGTCTCCAGGTTTCACATCCGTACGTGATCGCCGGGATGATACATTGGTTGTAAACTCTTGCTTTTAAATAATTTGGGACTTCTTTGTCTTTTAGAATGCAACTAAGTTGTCCAAATGTGGTCCAGCCTATTCTTATTCTTCTTGTTATTTCTTCGGCCATGTTTTCTTTAGCTGTTGAGATTTATTGACCTAAGTGTATATATTTATCAAAAATTTCCAACGGAATATCTTCTAAAGTGATGTTTATATTTTTGTTTGCGTTTGTCATTATTTTAGTCTTCGTCTTGTTCATTTTCAGTAGAACTACTCTTGAGCAGTTGTTGAGTTCGTTAATCATTTCCTGTAGTTCTCGGTGGTCTTTACTAAGTATGACGATGTCGTCAGCGAACCTCAAGTGGCTCAAGTTCACTCCGTCAATATTTATACCTTTGTCCGACCAGTCTATTTGACGAAAGACGTCTTCTAGTACGCTGGTAAATAGCTTTGGGGAGATTACATCACCTTGTCTTACTTCTTTCTGTATAGGTATGTTATCTGTAGTTGTAGTTGGATCTGTTTTTATATACATACTCGCATTGTTGTAGATGTTATTTATTAATTGGTTGTATCTGCTGTCTATTCCGCAATTGACTAACGAGTTGAGTATTGCCCAGGTTTCTACGGAGCCAAACGCCTTCTCGTAGTCTATAAAGGCTACATATAGATCGGCGGCAACACAACATCTCAAATGTTTACATTCGCTAACTGGTACGTTTTGTAATAGTTCAAGCTTCCACGCCATACAACATTACGGGAAAATACATAGCACTTAAGTAAACGCGACCGTATGTGCTGATTAAATCTGAGATTCAAGAGAATTTTTTAAGGCGGGTAAATGCTGAATGTGCCTTTTGAATACGAATGATGATTTTGCATGAGTGGTTCCATTTTCGTCTTAGCATTTTTGCTAATAACCATTATCTTAGCTTTTTTGGTGCTTACGTAGATGCCCATTGTACTCTTTCTAGCGATAAGAAATACGAACTTTTGGTTTCTGTAGTTCTGCTAGGAACCTTCTTAACCTCGTATCTGAAATTGTTTAGTCTTTCTTCACTTATTAGCATCTTTTCATGTCACACCAAGAGTGTTATCGAACAAGGCTGCTCTTGTGCCGAGACCTTCTCTGAATCTCATTTACGTTTCTCCAATATGTTGGTCTGGATGTAGCCTCTCATGTAGGACATGCTGGAAAATTTTCGGAACGTGACGCACAACACTGATCCTTCAGTGTTCTTCACACCTTCTATCATTGCTTGACTTCCGAATTGAAATAAAGTTCGGCAAAAACAATTTTCATGAAATGTTGTTTGTTTGTCCTATGGAAAATGCTTAGAAGAGTTACACTTCCAGTTCTTTGATCCTAAGGCTTTGTTAGCTTTTAGCCTTTGAACTGCTAGAGCTACTTGTAGATATTTCAGTTCTGATTTGGTTCGATCTTTTTCATGAAATCACTGCTCTATTTTTCCCCTCTTGTGATCTTGCTATCAGTGTCTTATATTGATTTTTTAATTCTATCTAATGTAAATCTGTGCACGAGTATTCCCCTGTATTTTCGATTTATGCTGTTATGCATTATGTTGAAGATAATTTCTTCTCCGCTGTGGAATTTATGGCATTCTCAGTGCTTTCTCCTCTATATTTCGATGCATTTGTTTTCAATTCTGCAAATGTTTTGTTGATAACCTTCATAACATATTTATTTATCTTTGTTTCTTTCACTTTGTGCATATCTTTTGCTGGCTGATTAGAAGTTCTTTTGTTTTCTTACGGGGTAGTCTCATTACAGACATATCAGGGGTAGGTTGGGGTGAGAGTTAACATCAGTCCCCAGATAAGTTGTGACTGATTTGACGGCTTCGCAGTTCATCGGATAAGTATCCGAGAAATTTCTATATGTAACTTATAATGCTGTATCTGAAAAAATACTTGTATAAGATATTGAAGATATTTATCACCTTTAAAATAACCCTACATGCAAATGAGCATAGTTTGTATGTAAAAAATACCAGAAAAATGTTGTCTTATAAAACACTTCAACACTACAATATAGCTAGCTAACCTACGATTTTCTTTATAACCCCCTTTAAAATAAATTACTGTAAACTAACAGTTTTCATAACTATTTTGTAAACTTGTTATTAATTCATATAGTTAATTAAGCTCACATTTTGATTGGCAATTTATGTAATATAAATACTAATAAATACTAATGCATCATGTCACATTAGGATAGGGCAGAATGTAGCAATCTACGTATCGCTGTCAACTTTAATTACGAGTAGCATTTATTTTCAGCCAATTTCAAATAACCAGTGTGTAAGTATTTTAAATTATAATAATGTTGATTATCTTAGTAATTCGCTACTATTAAAAGACGCAGCCCGTTCTATAACTTTACATATCTCCAAATAATTTTAGTAAAATTATTCTAGTGGAACTAATATGATTTTAAATAATAGAGCCATATTCTCTATTACCTGCAAGCTGTTTTATTTCAAAAATCCCTAGGTTTACCTGAAAAAGTTTTATTTTAAACATAATATATGTGAGAAAATTGTAGGGGGGGCATGTTAAATAAACCTTAGAAAAACAAGTTGCTATATGAGTATATGCAAATAAAGGGTAGGTTGGTATGCTTGAGGGGATGTAAAAAATGCTACATATCGCACAGAAAGGTTTGCAATTATCCTGTGAAACTAAATATAAAGTTTCTACCAAACAATCTCTTATAATACCATGAGTAGTCGAAGTTATGTCGACTATTTCTGTGATGGTGTCACGAATGTCCATTGCATTTTAGTACGATTAGGACGAGTGCGCTAGCTCGAGTCCTAATCCCAAGCGCAATGGACATGAGTAGTGATACCACCGCAAAAATAATCTACTTAACTTTGACTAAGAGTGGTATTCGAGGGACTATTTAATGAACCAAACTACCTTTTCAAATTAGTTTTCAGTAAATATAGCAACAAACACGCAATTTCTATAGTAACAGAACACTAATATTGACTTTTTCTAATAAAAATCACATTTGTTTAAAACAGTCACTTGAATACCTTCTAGGAAGATATATCCACTGATATTTTTTTGATTGGTTAAGAAACGTCAGAACTCTAGATTTTCATCGGTCACTGTTTGACAGATGACTGGTGAATTGAATAGTCAAAATAATTTTGCTAACATGAGAAAATTGAAACATAGAGCATTTACGCTATTTTATTATAACTTTATAATGTAGAGATGTCTTATATTTCAACAAACTATAATTGCTAATAATAATAGATTTTCTTGAAAAGGCATTTAATAATAATAGCGAGAGTGATGATTTATTCTGCCAACTAAAGAACAACAATACCATTTAAAATTGACACATACTGTAATATAATAAATATGGATATTTTTTCAATAAGTATAACGAATGATAAATCCTTTTATGCCAATATGTGAAAATATTTTTATGTATGTACAGTCGTGTGCAAATAAATCTGGGACAGTGTTTTTTTCACATGCAGATTCAGTTAAGAATTTGAAGAATATTTCCATGGATTTCCTCTTATCAGAGAGAGTTACGGGTTTCAGTACCTGTTAAAGTTTAATGTAACTCTTTCTGATAGCAGGAAATCCATGGAGATATTCTTCAATTCTTAACTGAATCTGCATGTGAAAAAAGCACTGTCCCAGATTTATTTGCACACGACTGTACCTTAGTAACTATAGTAATACCAAAATAGCCAATGAAATCGTGGGAAAGTCATATAATTGTACTTGTAATAATTATACTATAGCTATTTATGTATTAATTCTGTTTAATTGTATTATTTGCAAACATTTACAGGCAACGAAGTTAATAAATGAAAATAGTGTAGATGCTATGTATTATACATGACTCCTGGAACGATAAACGAGTTAAGCGACCGCTAAATTTTAAACTTCAACAGAATTTCAATCCTTGACTCGTGCTAGTGCTGACATGAGGATCCAAAAGAAATAAAAAGGGTCGATATAGTATTGTATTTTAACAGTTTAACTGTTTACTATGCTTAGATTATGCTGGCCTTGTGTCTATTTTTTTCTAAGCAGCACATATTGGATATATTTTCAAATTCAAGGAAACGACTAAAAAGCAATGATTTATCAAAGAAATACATAAACTTCCGTTGGCACCCTTTCGTAAAATTAAGTAATCTCGTTCATTAAACACCACTTTTTTACTGGGCTTCTCAAAGTGTGTTTCGTAAAAATTCGTAATAGTTACAGCATTTCCTGAAATAGTAATAAACTGATTTGGCGATTAGGTAACCTTTATTTAATAATTTGCCTATCCCATATAATACAGAATATTAGATCGCATAAAAATACCTAATTGAATATTAACTTATTGCTTTTTTATTTCATGCACCTAATAAATAAGGGAAGAAGCTTATAAAAAAGTCAATAATTTTTGTGCTTTCCTTGCTTCATTAAAAATGGCTTAGCAATTCCTGCTGTAAAAGTACAATGCTGTATGTATAAAGGACATTTATAATTTGTTGAATTATAGAACACTGAACAAACAATAAATCTAAAAATGTTGTTCACAATCAGTAGCGGCGTCTGGTAAGACATTGTGAGAAAAAATATTCGGCAGCTTCTTTGCCCACTTCTCACTTATCGCGACCATATTTTCGTGTGAATGGTCTTAGATCAAGCCGAGATTACTCTTGACGTTATATTTACATATTTTCGGCTTCTGTTCTAACTCAGAGGAGTGAGAACGCCTTCCTTGCTGGTTACACAAAACGCATTACATTGTTAGAAAGCTAAAGACACTTGAAAGTTGCGGTCGAGTTACTCCATACAATGCCTTTTAACGTCATTATTTATTTTGGGCTGGGCTACAACTTATTTTGCAATTCATTTTCAGCTTGGTAACGTGTACCGTCAGCCACAGTATTACTTATACGCTTTTCAATTACCAGCTTCTGCTTTATCTGATTATTATTGCTGTGTGGTAACTGTCTCTAGTCCAACATACCCGGTTATTAATAGCAGCAATCAGTTTCAATCACGACAAACAGCTGCGCTCAGAGAAGTTCTAATGTATACTATTTACTTATCTTTATCTATTATAAAACGACGGCCATCTTATATAAAAGTAATTTCAAGTGTGCATTAACTTCCAGCCATTCAACTAGGTCTGCGGAAGACTGGTAACTTCGAGCAATAAAATCTGAAATACCGTTTAAAGACTCTAATACTAATTTAGCCTGCTATTTGGAAAAATATTATTGATATAATGAAATATCCTACATGTTTTTGAAAATTAATAAATATTTAATAATCTTTTAAATTTTATTTTATAAATAGGTATTAATACATATGCAAAACATGTACTGAACATTTCTCAAATAATAAAAGTAATATTTAGGTACATAACAAGTAAAAACACATTAGGTTCGTTAATTTTCAGTTCATACAAAAATATATTATGATAGGTGAGTATAACATTGTTTTACCGGGTGCTTTATATCTATTTTATAGTAAGGGCAGATAGTTGTTAACACATTTAACCTGTAAAGCAAGTCTTATCCTGAAAACTAAAGCCAATATCAGGTTTGCGTGTACTACCCATACGCCACTTTATTATATTATTTTTAGCATGTCGCCAGCAAATTAATGGATTTTTAAATTGAATCACAAACGGTAACACCAACAGAATGCTGGAAATGGAAACGGAAACTGCATTGAAGGCTTATCTGTAACACAATAAATACTTAAAGATACCATATCCACCACGGTCGTTTGCATGAATTATGATATTGTATTTGTTACTTTATTAAAACTAGTTTCAAAGCGTCAAGATAAAAAAAAATAATATCCTCTCGTAGTAAACATCTAGCTGTGCGACTCAATGCGACTTTCACTCTGATGATGCAAGCTGCAAGGTCTTGCGAAACGTTAGTGAATATGGATGCACAAACAGCAAAACGGCCAAATCTGCCTAACTATCCTCGTTCTCACGATACTCAAACAACACGAGTCACCAAAAAGCATGGCCATAGCGCGGGTTTTTGCTCGACTTCACAAGGTGCAAGGCACATTAAGCCAGAAAATGCTGGGTGTTCATATACAAATACTACGCGGTCTAAGCCGAAATTCTATGCTAAGGAGAATAATTCGAGTAACCGCGAAAGCCTCAAACAGTACTTAATAATTACAACTTAAAAGATTTATAAAAAGCTTTGCTCAGAACTTCCCTCGCAAGTGGAGGTTGTGACACTAACCAATTTTAAAAATCAAAGGAAAACAGTGGTAAAAATTTCTTCAACTTCGTAATAATGCTGAAACAATAAAAGGAAACACTTCGTAATAATAATGACATGAATTTATAAATAAAAAAACATTACCGGCGATGGGAATCGAACTGCGAAAGAGCCTGCGAATGCGATTCCAATGATCGCCGTGGTAGCCCGAAGTAAAGCAGGAGTTCGCTACCTCACCCACCGAGGAAACCCCCGATCTGAAACATGTGGCTGCCTTAAATACGAAGCAGTTATTGTCGACCTTTGTTTTATTTTGCATAACGTTTATCTTGTATCTGTTGGTTTCTATTCTCGTCTTGGATAAAGGCAGATCTATGTGGAAATGATCACTTTTATTTATCAGTTGAAGTAAAAGCAAACAAAATTTTATTTTCTAAGGTGCTCAGCCTGTATATGTTGGATCCGAAATATGCCCTTTTTCGTCAATAGTAAGAACCTGAGCTATGTGCAATATATTACATTCATTTGAGTGATTGCTCTTGCAAAAATAGGCAGAATTTTATGTTTCTGCTATACTCACCCTGAACATATTTTATCGAAATTTTGTCGATTTCACCCCAGGAAGGCATATGGAAAATATCGTCTTCCTCCAACAAATAGCTTTTGAATTATATCGGCAAGAGACAGATAGACAGGCAGATAAACAAACAGACAGACAGACATACATATAGACAGGCGGAATTGAGAAAACCTGTTGATCGTCATGTAGGGACCCTGAAACGTGATTACAAATCTTCTTTCGTCCTTTTAGACGAGGGTAGTAAAAGGAAGCGACCTGGAAGAAAGAGGTAACTATAGAAAAATAGTACTACTAAAAGCAGTTTATAACCAAAGTAGCTTTAATAAATTTACTTTATTACACCAAAGACAACAAATTGCAGTATCAATGCAAACTTAGGGAAAAATAAATCAAACCACTGATATGCATAGCACGACACAGATATTCGAGAAAAGTTATGAATATAATAGCAAGTGTCACAATTTATTCATAAACTTTTGTCAAACTTTGACAAAATAATCACAAATAAAATAATTCAAGCAATGAGAAAAGTTGAAATACCGAAAAAATTATAAGAGTAGCACAGATTAATGGAATACAATACAACTGTGGTGAGAACTAATGTAGGTGACATAAATGAAATTAATTGTAATAAACTGCTCAAGTATAGGTCTAAAGAGTAGCTTCAGCACTGCGAAAACATTATGTATTATAGTGAAAATGCTTGGAAATTTTGCAAAGTGGAAAATCGCTGACCTTTGACATAGGTCACCAACGGTTGACCTTTCGCCAAAACCAAATAGCGCATGAAGGTGCTCGGGACCTTAGCAACAACTTTGCCCCCTTTCAAAATTTCGATATCTGTAGCCGTTCGAAAGTTACAGGCGATCCAGACAGACACACGGACACACAGACAGACGGACGGACAAAACGTTCGCATAAGTACGCTGAAGCTACTAAATAACGAGGAGATGCTTAATATTTCACTAGAAAGTATTCTTTGGAAAAAGAAAGCCATTAAATTAATACACCAGTATTGAACTAAGCCGAAAAAGTGGCCAATGCAGACTGAGACTCAATAATGAAGAATGCAAATACTGGGTGATCCATAAGCCGCGTTACCACTAGAAACTTAAACAAGTTTTTTCTTTGTCAATCGTTTTTTATTTACGTATCAAGTTTTTGAAGTTTGATCTAGTTTAAAGTAAAGCAAACGTGAATTAAACACAGTTGACAGACAATAATGCTACTTAAATTCTAAATGACAGTGTGATTTATGGCCACCCATTCTATAAGGACTCTACAGCAACCACAGAGCAATGCAATATACTGCAATTAACACCATTTAAATGAACAAATAATTATGATGAATGATTAATTAATCTAACTCCAGCATTGCAAATAGTATTGTTAAAAAATATTCCATAAATGTTATCATTTGCAATTTTAAACTGTAGACAAATAGCATAAACCTTGTAATAATTTGCATTTGAAATTGTAAAATAGAATTAGCTTCGACTTAAATATGAAACTGTAATCATAGCAACAGGAGCTGAGATTGGCCGGTAGCGGCGATCACACTACAGATGTCGCATTGGAGAGTCACCAGAAGGCTTGCAGAGCAGGCTGACCGATAATACGGGGGTCAGGCTTAAATATCCGTCGGCGGCATAAGAAGTTCTGACGCTATCCAAATACAATGAACAACAATTGAGGATGTATGAATAAAAGTGTTGCAAAAAATGCTGAAACTTTAAAAGGAGGGAAAATAATTCAGAAGCAGATGAAATTATGAAATACTCGAGGAAATAGTGCGAAAAAATGTAGTAATATTTATAAATATATTGAGATAGTATAGGTATACAATTAAATACGAAGATAAAGAAGTAATAAACTCGGCAGCTAAAATTAAAAACAGGGCCGATTGCAAAAAAATTAACGAAACAAACCAAAACAGAAAATATGCAAACTGGATTAATTAAGGAAATAGGAAATGAATAAGGAGTTAGCATAACGGCTATATTCCTCAAGGAATGCAATGCCGATTATTATTATATTATTATTTGTTGTCTACAATATGGATATGATTTTCTTCTTCTTGTGCAGGCTTTGGAAATACTTCCGTTTCATCTACTACGGAAGTCTTGAGCGCGGTTATGATCACTTTGCAGTATTAGCCACTGTCAGTCACTGTCTATAAAACGTCAGTGATAAGAATTAGGTATAATTTTCTGTTCAAATTCCCAAAGGCATCTTTGCCGAACTTTCGTTTTGCTTATACTGTAAATGTTTCTACAATAATTTAAAAGTAAATGTCCATACTTTCTTTTTAAAATAAGTTAATGCTAGATTTCCACTGATCAACTCTTAGTGCATATGTGGAGGAACATATTTTTTGTGAGACATAGGTTCACCATTTAAGATAAAAGACTATAAATTATATTCAGTAGCTTATATGTTTGTTTTTGTTACAACTTAATTTAACATTGTACAAATATTATAATTTATCAAACCAAGTTGATGCATTTTGCGAAAGTAGATACTAATAAATCAAAACGTATGTGCAATACTTCAAAGGTGTTTTCACTTTAACGAAAAGCGGCTTACTTGTATGTTTTTCTTATTATACTATGATTCACTTTACACTGAAAGGAGTAGGCATTCCTGATTACTTTAACTAGCATGAAGAAAAAATGACTTTCTTCCATAAACGGGCCGAAGGCAAAAAGAGTAAGCGCTGAGCTGATGACCGTAATCAATTTCGACAAATCTATTTTGTTACTCCACATGTAGCTATGTCTAGACATTACTTGTCATCGCAAGAGTTGTCTTGCTAAACACCTACACACCCTGTTACAAATCGTTGGAGAGTTAGTTCGTCATAGATTACTATCGCAAAATACTAGTTGCTTAATTATGTCAGGACACTTTAGAAATAGATGTTTCGATAAACACATTTCGGAAATTTTAATTGGCACGAACCAATCTGTTCTGCCGTTCTCATCAAGATCATTTGCTAACATTTGACGGTCTTAAAAATTCGTACTTTTAATTTGACGATTGAATTGGCCCGCATGTGTAGATAACACATGTCAGCATGAATTTAATACCAAATTAACACCATCCGCATTCTACAAAGCTGGACTACAATGACAGACAAATCGATACAAGGTAATTTATCGAGTGCAAATGTATTTTAATTTAACGCCGCAGAAACATCGATGTGTTAACGTGTTAAAGTAATTCTGCTTGTTCAAGTCCGTAATGGTGCTTCAATTGGAGGTAGCGAGCAAAACATTGATTTAAATTCATTTGTGCTGAACTCCACGGTAATTTCCCAGTTTTATTCTGCTTCCTACATTGAAGCGATTAAATATTTTCATTCCAAATAACAGTAACTGTATGAAACTTAAAAGCAAAATTTTGCCAAATCTGCAAATATTTGACAACAATTTTTCATCCTTTGCAATAGTGAATTACACAGCATTAATTAATCTGTGGGGGACTAATGCACAGTATTTAATAGCAATTAATAAATAACGTCGGCTAGGACTATTTGCACCAAACACAAGTGCTATCCTATGAAGGAAAACACATTCATCGCGATTGAAAACAAATGGAAGATAAACTAAATAAATTACACTGAAGTTGACAAGGCGTTTAGATACTACCCACCTTTTACTGATGTGTATAAATTATTTTCAAACCGAATACTACTATTTAAATTAATTTACTGTTGATATACGTGTTTGTCACTACAACGTTTATTTTTAGAAAACCACTTATAGTTAAAGCCGAGAACATTTGTATTGTTATTTTCTGACTTACTGCTTGTACCTACTAATTCTTCTTGCAATTACCTTCTTCAGCCGTTATTATACCAGTGTATGAAATCTATTAAATAATAACACGAACGTTCCATTTTACTTAGTTGATATTTTCTGCAATTTGTTTTAAATCCATCGTCGCTACTACATTATAGTATCATTAACCGTGGATTGATGCTGATTATTGGTACTGTTTATCGTTTATTAGTAAAGTGGAATTTTAAAATATCTATTTATATAAGAAGGGTTAAGGTTTTGTTTCTTGTGTATCAAGATTGATTTAATAAAAAAATATGCATTTAATTTTCTCGACTTCAAAAGGGGCATTTTAATATTTATTTAACTGTTTATAATATATTGTAATTACATGCCGTCACTATTATGATTCACATATACGCTTTACTGGGCACCAAAGACAAAATGAAACGTAGGAATTTGACAACAAATCAATTAGCTTTTTAGAGAAATGTATCCACTCCTTACAATCGAAATTACGGTATTTCTATTCAAGCAAGTCGCACACTTGTCGATCTTCGTAAAATGCTTGAAACTAGAAACATGACGGTAAGGAATGTCGGCCAATAAATGTTGTATTTTCCCCTTCATCTTTAAATCTACTTTTATCACATCTGGTGACAGATCATACTCAAGTTTAAAGCTAACTGAAACGTACTGTAAGGGTGCATATAATTCATCTGTTAAGAATATTAAACAATATCTAGTAGCGCAATCATTTTCATGAAGGACAAGAGCTATATATTTCTCACAGCGATGAGTATGTCGAATATGTCTTCTTGCGTGCATAAACTGCTTTCGTTACTTACGTTACGCTCAAGATATTTATCGACCTCGGTTGCTCAATTTTAGCGATATTATAATTCATAATTCGTTTAGTTTACAGTGCAACAATGACTGTCATAGGAAACAATTCTCTCATTGAGGTTTAATTGTCAAAACGGCAATTTTGTTAAGTTCATCACATCATTTTCAATAAAGAATTATTACTGAAATTTTAGTAACTACGGAAATTTGTCTACAATAGAAATGATACTGCTGAGGTATATTCTTAGGGTATTGAACACGACTTAATTCCGCATTTAAAGCCTCCACACGTAAATACTTTACGCCGGCAATTAGAATACTCCTTTCCTTCTATAAGTCTACGTTAGTTTGAAAGAGATAAATGTGAGTAAAACGCTGCTTTTCGTAAAAAGTGAATTACGTTAGAACCAGTAAACGTACAACTCAAATTTTTGTTGTATTGTTAAGCTTCTGAAAAGTACTTTGTGGGCACCCCATTTAAAAAAAAAACGATATCCTAACATTTTTTTCAAAACTAATATTAATGTAAAACAATCAATAGAAACAGTATACATTTAGGGAGTATACGGTTCAGGATCCTCCATTTCTTAATTAATTGTCCACACAACAGTGTAAAGAAAATTAGATAATTTCTTTCGGTTTTTCTATAATTTCGTTTTTAATTTTTCTTGCATTGCATCTATCTCTCACAAGCGAACGCGAATCTTTATAGCGCTTGCTCACTCGAACAACGCTTCAAGAACCAGGATCACACAATAACCCGCTACAAATAGTCAGAATAACGTCGCTGAATCGTCCAGAGAAAATTGTTGGCTAATTGTACGCCTATTGCAACGTACAGTTCAGCATTCAGCAGTATTTGGAGACTACTTGGTGAGCAAGTGCAATCGGTGTTTTCATGCGGTTTTACCATGGGAAATTATAAGCTAAGTAATAACAACGCTAAAAGAAGAGCACCGTCTGTATTAAGAAAAAATAGACGCTTATCAAAGTTAAAGTGTTTCAATAAAACACGGCAAGGTTTAATAGAATTTGAACCGTTACGTTAGGTGCCAGGGTACATTATTGTTTTTACAGAAATATAAAAGTACGTCATATTCTGCATTAAATAAGCAAATTACATACAGGCGGATGTCTATAACATAATATCCATTGTTTAGTACAATAATTTAGTAAAAAGCCCTTAAATTCATTATTGCAATGATCAGTACTTACTACTGGGTGTTATCTTGTCGATTTTAAAATTTCTTGAATACCGGCGTATAGGCTATGCTTGTAGACCACTTCTTCTGTCAGTATGCAAGAGTGATGTCATAGCAGTAAGAGCACTGAGTAACTGTAATATTGGCATCCCGCTCTATTCCACTACAGAGAGTCGGACATAACGTTGTGCTACGTATGATCGGCCCACGTTACCGCAAACAGAAACTAAATATCGAGTCCAATACCCTTAATAATAAAGGTTTTTCTCTGATAGAAACATTACGAAGTACAAGAATGGCACGTATTTCTTTATGGATTCATAAAATGGTAGTGGAAAGGTTGTATTTCAACCGTGTCAGAGATACAGTAATTGCTTAATAAAAAACCTCGAAAGACTTTACACGAAACTTTCCTCGCAAGTAAGCTGCACATAGATCACTATGCATTGCTGCCTGTGATGCTGCTGTGTGCGGTGATCACAACACCTTTCCGTTTGCACTGGGTGCGCTACCGGACCATCATTACACATTTCTGTTCCTTTCTATGAATCCAGTGTGCAGCGATCGCTACACCTTTCCAATGCGCTGACTACGGGTTGTTGCGATCTTCTTTTTGCCCCTTCCACTATGTTCACACTGTATCTATTCCTGAGTTAAAACAAATCATTTTATTTTTTCAAAATGCTCACCCTGTATATATTTGACCGAAAGTACAGTCGTGTGCAAATAAATCTGGGACAGTGTTTTTTTCACATACAGATTCAGTTAAGAATTGAAGAATATCTCCATGGATTTCCTGCTATCAGAAAGAGTTACATTAAACTTTAACAGGTACTGAAACCCGTAACTCTCTCTGATAAGAGGAAATCCATGGAAATATTCTTCAAATTCTTAACTGAATCTGCATATGAAAAAAACACTGTCCCAGATTTATTTGCACACGACTGTACATATGGTTTTGAACCAGGTAGATATAGTACAGTGCGAACGTTGGCTGTGGAATGCTCCAAATAAAAAATGTCCCGATCATCTGCGGCCAAAATTCTCCGACACGTCGACCTTATTTTTTGAACACGCATATTTTCTGATAGTTGTCAAATTTTTTTACTCCCACTTCTTTCCGTAATGACGTCATCGCCATTTTTTTAATGGCAGCCACCACTTTTTTCTATGGAATCTGATTCTCCTTGAAATTCTGCAGTTGGGCGATGTTCATTTGGTTAGTTAGCGACACTATTGGCATTTATGAAAAAAACTGATTTATGAAAAACTGAAAATACAAAAGCGAGATAGCTGTGGGATTTTTATCAATTTATTTGAAACAAATGAACAACCATTTCACAGAACGTCAAATAAATAAAATATCAATTGATGAAAATTCCACAGCTATCTCGATTTTTTGTTTTAAATTTTTCATAAATGAGTTTTTTTCATAAATGCCAATAATGTTGCTAAGTAATCAAATGAACATCACCCAACATCATATTGCTGTATGCAGAATTTCAAGTAGAATCAGATTCCATAGGAAAAAGTGGTGGCTGCTATTTAAACAAAATGGCGATGACGTCATTACGGAAAGAGCTGGGGGTAAAAAAAATTGACAACTATCAGAAAAGATGCGCGGTCAAAAAATAAGGTCGAAGTGTCCGAGGATTTTGGCCGCAGATGATCGGGAATTTTTTATTTGGAGCGTTCCACAGCCAACGTTTGCACTGTATAATCTTCATGCAAAACATCGTCTTCTGCCAACAATTTGTTTTTGAGCTATACTGCCAACAGGAAGACGAACACAAACGGGCAGACGAACAGACAATTGGTATTGAGAAAACATGTTTTTCGTCATATGGGGTCCCTGAAACGTGAAGATCTGAAGAAGTCTGGGAAGATGATGTTTCCACGATGACGATACTCCCTTCGTATTTAGACGAAGAAAGTAAAAATCATTTACTGAACAACATTACTGTTTTCATAGTTAAACTTCAATGCAGTCACTTTATTTTCGAAGGCAGTTGTAATTTTTACCGCTAAATAAATACAGAATTTCCAGAATATCAGACTCTCCGAAAACATTTCGTTCATTTTGGTTATGAATGAAAATGAAATGGCTCTGTAAGCTAAACCGAAGGTGAATTATAATCTAGCCAAAACTGAGTAATGTACGTCAGCAAATAACTTGAGCACAACGATGTACACACTGCAAACCGTGCAAAGGTGATGTGGAACCTTAACAAATTTTACTATTAGCGTTTCCATATCTTCCGTATTCTATCAAACACATTGTATAAAAGCTTAAGGGTGTAAACTACTAAAAGTTATTTCAGCATTTTTGACCATACATTTCTGTGTAATAGTTTGGTTCTTCATAGATTAATACCTATTACTGTAAACTGTAAAGAATAAGTATAATTAGCTATCATTATTGAATAAAATACGTGTTACATATAACAATGGGAAAATAGTAAATTCCAAAACAGAAGTAAGAGAATCGCTCATTTTGTTGGTGAATAATACGGTTGTGATTTTTTTCGTTTTCCGAATCTTTTGGTATCCAATTTCTAATTTCCATTAATTGAAAACGTTGTGCTAATTCACCCTCATCTAGCTTTTGGCCTTCCCTTTATTCTTCCATCACTTCGTTTCCAGTCTGTTATCACTATCACGTTATTACCAAAAATATGTTCTTGATATAGTTTTAAGCTATTTAGTTTCTTTCCAGAAGAGTCTATTTTTTGAGAAAAATGGTTGGTATGTTTAGTCTGTGACGCTGTTGAGACAATAAGTTACATATGGTTAGCACCGTCTCTCTTTAGGTTCCAATATGTTTTGTCATTTTAATTCTATCGTGTGTTTACAAAAAAACTCATTCGCAGCATGCCATGATCAAATTGAAGATTGCCATAACTTCATAGATACCCATTGAAGCAAATGAACTATCATAAGTCAGAGCAAACTAAATTACATCTTGATCTAAAACCATTTTCCTAAAAATATACACAACACCAAATTAAAGCATTTGTTATTGACTTATTATTAATACATTCGTTGTTGTGTTAATGCCATCTTATTTTCCGTTTTGCTTGATACAAGTAAACTTAATGCAGTTTAAACTTTTGTCTGTCACAGTGACAGATGTTTTCATAAACAAAACACGATCTGACATTCACCTACAGACTTAAGTTAAGACATGACTAGATTTTCCATCTTTCTTTCCAAGGCCTACCCTAAATGAGTTTTTTTTTATTTGAACACACGATACTGCATCAGGAGATTATCAATATTCAATTTGAAATGTTTTTGATCTCTGATCGATAAAGTAAATTTCTAGTAAATAGCGGAACTACTAAACTGAAAAAATGTGAGCTCATTAAAAGTAGATCATCTTTAATAAATGAGTTTGAATTATCCAGAATAAACAAAATAAATGTTTAGATTCATTCAAAGAGCACCGTAGCCCGACAATATTTGTTTATATTATTATATTGTGATAGTTGCAGACTAAGATTGCCCATCTATTGGTAATAAAATTTAAAATTATTATCTTTGAATTAAAAATGAATGGTTATTGAAGTTATACTAAGCAATTTTTTAATTAAAAAGTAAATAATTACAATTACAATTAAGAAAATGTACGGTATGTAGTAAAAAGTAATCCAGGATGTTAGTTTAAAACATTATGTTTAAAATTGAGAATTGCTATAGTAAAAAAATATTATTAAAAAACATGTTAGGCCTTTTTAAATTAGATTCTGGGCGATCTTCCAAGGCAGCATAAAATTAGGTACACTTAGGTGCAAATGCCGGCCGCCAGCTCAGCGTTATCGGAGGCTTGTAGTTCTTAAGAAAGAAAACGGTAGAACAACAATTACTGCATGCCCAAAGCGCCAACAATTTTTGAAAATAACGGCGAATGCACCCCGGTGATCTAATGAGAAATTGTAAACTCTATACCCAGCAATAACACACTTCCTGAAAGATAGCTTCAAATAAATGCCATTAACCGTAGCTAACTCCCCCTGTATACTGGCAATTCAAGATAATTTAATTTCATGCAAATATCACAATGCAAGTTTACAATTATTAACACACAAATAGCATAAATTGATAATGCCGAAAAGCTCTAGACTAATAATTAATACATACGCTAACTATACTCACACTTTCTGACGCAAACAGCAATTTATAACATGTTAAAATCGAGCATCTTTGCAAGCTACTTAGCCGCAAAAGGTCCTGGAGGCTAAGTTCTGGAGGAAATTGAACGCGATTCTCGATCTCTCAGCCGAGGAGCTCCTGCAGCCGTAGGTGGTGTTTTCACAGCGCGAAACGGCGCTGCTACAGCGGAATTGAGGTGCCAAAACTCAGAGGTCAAATAAAATCCACAATACGGATCCTCTTGTGCCCTAATTGAGCACTGGCGATAAGGGAAAACGGTTCCGTGAAGGATCAACACCATCCACTTGCGGGCCCTGCAACATGTCGCCGTAGACACGGGACAAAAGAGCGGCGCGCCCAAATTCGGTGTGGCCGCCGAGCCGGACAATTTCGCTGTCGCGGCGAATTAAAAACCGGCATTAATTTTGCCTGGTACTGCTTGCTGTAAAAGTGAAAGAGGTCTTAATAGAATACGCAAAGACAGGATTCCTAACGCGTCTAGCTACTCACACCAGGTGGTTTTGGCACAAAAAACAGCTCGTGGATGCAATCACTAACAAATCCGCCGAAACGAAGGAAACATCGTCCTTTAATGAGCTCGGGGTCTCAAAGCCACAAAAACGTGAGGGTCTGCATATCACCACCACATAAAGCCAACCAAAAACCCTTTTAAAGCATCCCCGAAACTCGTGAATTGCAACGTCACTGAACTGCTCGATTCAAGCTGCCAGCCAAGAAGAACGCGTCGCAGCTTGCAATCGGTTTTTCCTAGATAAAAGCATATCGCGGTTGTCTCGGCCAAATGTCCTAGACACGCGGTGCGCCGGAAAATAACATTCGAATTCGAAATTACGAAATTTCGATTTTTTAAACGGTTAGACATAATTATTATTTTGTATTGAAAATAAATTACTAAACAAACCCTTTATAATCAAAGTAATATATAATATACAAGGGTGCAAAGGACTAAATTAAGTAAAAAATGGAATAACCGAGAATTTTAAAAAACTGAAACGGGCTTTAATGTGAAGCAGGGGACTATACAGTTAATAAAGGAAGAACTAGGAATATTGGAATTGGTGAGATAAGTCCGTACTAATTGGGTTGACTGGAGGAGCTGTGGTGTGGATTTCTGTCAATACGTAGATACCTGTAAATAATTTGAATGGGTATGCTGGCATATACTTATTAATGGATTAATTATAACCTGGAACGGGAATGGTTCGAGTTCGTGCGGGTCGCAGTAGAGGTGAGCACATATGTGAATTGGATATTCATTGGGCTTACTGTCACAAATTCATTACGCGGGTCGGTGTTTATGGAATGGAGTAGGAGGATTGGATACCATGTTAGATGCTGTAAAGAAGATTACATCTTGGATTTGCAGTTGTATGTAATAAAGGGTGTACCATCTAGTAGAGCTGGGTGACTTTTCGAGTGGTGGCGTGACACTTTCGAGGTGTTTGGTTCATTGTAACACTGTGGATTCTAATTAAAGTAGAGTTCCTGGTTGAATATTCAAATACATGTGACAAAATAGCTTGGTTATATTTGTGCTGTTTTTCTAGAGGAGAATTGGATCCATTTTAAAAGTGGAACATATCCAGGTATATGTAATTAATAAACATTAATTAGTATTAACAGTGGAATAATCTATTACTTACAAAAATGGGAATGGGAAAATATTATCTAGGAAATTATTGAAAGTCCAATCTCTAGCACGCCAAGGCACATGAATTTGGTACTCAGGAGTAGAGGAGGGCATACACGGTATTAATGTCGCATTGAATCCATTCATTCTATTGTTTTCGTTTTTTTTTCGGTTTACATGTTTCACGCGTTTTCAACATAAGAAATTCTTAAATAAAAAATGATTTAAAATAAGGTCGTGTTTCGCTAATTTCTTTCGCAAATGAGTACACGAACCTAATTTATAAGCATTCATGTAATTTTCATTAGAATTTTAATTATAATATTGTAATTATTTAAGTTTAATAAAGTGGTGTCTTAATTTTGTTCTGAAGTTTATGTCTCCAATGATCAAGAAAATAAACAATACGTCATGTTTCGCACTTAAAGAGAATAAGTATTGGTTTGTTAGTCATATGCATGACATTATTCCATTAATAGAACTTCTATTCAATATCTTATTTCTTACTTTGAAATCAATTTGAAAGTTTTGAGATGTTTTGAAGACTATTTTAGGTAGGTATGTTAATTTTTACCATACTAAGAATTTTAACTAACAACTTGTGCCTTTTCTGCATAAGGCACGCTTGTCTATTTCTGCAAACAAGTAACCTACTAAATATATCTCCCAATCTGTTTGTTGTTTATATACAAATAAAAACAATAAACAGTCGCTTTGGTAGTCGTTAATGGCCATTTGAGATTAACGAGCTGGCGAATTTTAATCAAGATTGCCAAAAGTTTTCATTCGCACTTGGCAATCAGTAGCAATCTCCACTCGGGGACATAAAACAGAAATAACTGATAAAGAAGACTGCTAACAATACAAAGCTCAAGTCAATCACTTAGAAAACGTTCTAGGAAAGCAGCTTTGAGATAATTAGATTTATTTTTGTGCCATTTGTTCTTTAAGCCAGTGCTAACCGTCGCTATTTAAGAATCCGTTCTATTTATACCACGCGATGAGTTTGCAGCTTGAACGCCGACAAATTGTGTCATTAGTTAGAACGGCATAAAAAGCGACCACAGAAGTCACACAGTCACGAGAGACGATCATCTCTGCCAGCAAACCATAAACACGAGCGAAATAATTTACTAGTGATGCACCTGCTCAAAAATATGTGCAGTCCCGGCGACAAATTATTGAACAATTTACTGCAGCTTTCTGAGATTTCTATAAATACGATTATAATCTGGGGGTCCGGGATGAAAGAAACGCATTTTTGAAAGTAGTGGTAGCATTTAGTATATCTCGTATACCAAATAAATTTTTGATTTATGGTTCTAGACATTCCTAAGCAGCAGCAGTGCAGGTATGCTAATTATGTTTATGACAGTCATAATATAATTATGAAATAAGATCATAAGCCTGAATATTTTCGGTAAGCTATAAATTATATGAAATTTAGTGTTGTTATTAGTATGGGACTAAACTTTACTGTTACATTTTTATCACTCACATTTTTAGCTGTTTAGAAATTTTATGACTAATTAAAGTTATGTAATATGCACAAATTAATAGAGCTCCCCCAGGCTGTTTCAAGACGTGTCATGTAAACTAACCAAAGGCGATCTAGGTACTTGAACTGTTGAAAATATTTTTACAATTTTGATATCCAGTTACAAATTCTTATTTATGAAATGTACAAGATCCAAATATAACACAGTTTATTGCTAACGTCACAGTCTTAATAAATAGTAAACTACTTCTTTTAACGTTCAGCGGAAATACCCGTTTTGCAAAAAAAAGGGTTAGGTATTTCAATATTTATAATCAGAAACGCAACGTTTTCAGATGCAATAAAATTTTGTAGAAATAAAAAGGTTTTAATTTTTGTGTGATTTCTTTCCTACAATGCTAACTAGACGTGAATTGTTTTGAAAGAGTCATTACAGTAAACTATAAGAAGATATTGTTTGTATATAATTAGGAAAAAGATATGTGTTTGTGTGAAAGTTAATAATTGTTTTTACGCACAACCGTCCCAAAAATGAAAGTTTACATCTTAGTTACCACGACCGCCAGTACAACTTTACCCCCGGCGGGCGGTAAAATAAAAACGCGGGATTTAAAGTAACTGTGCTGCCCGCTCATTACTTTACCGCCTGGTACTTTAACTGTGGTAGCAATTTTTGGCATAAAAAAAAACTAGATTTATTTTAAGTGTTTGTTCCATGCAGTTGTGCGTAAAACGTTGTACGTACCTCAGGTCGGAAGCAGATTACGTCTTTAGCGAAATAAAAGCCCTCCTTCGTCAGGCCTCAAATTTTGGTTGCGGGCGTAATCTTACTCTTCCGACCTTTTATACGTAAATAACTATTATGCACAACCGGGCCGAAAATGAAAATTTACATCTCAGTTACCACGACCGCAAGTACAACTTGACGCCCGGCGGGCGGTAAAGTAGTTTGCGGGCAGTACAACAAAAACGCGGGCGGTAAAGTAACCTTGCTGCTTTTGTTTCTTAGTCTCAGTTTTGTGGTTTCCGCTCAAACTATTATGTTGTTTATTACTGTGGAATTAAGTTCAGTAAAATACAACCGTTTGTGGAAAACAATAACATTCCTTTTATTTCTTTAGAACTAACGAACAAAATACAACATATACAAGTTCGTTAACATTAATTTAGAATACAAATACGAATTTGAGTAGCCTGGTTTTCGATACTGAATTAATTATTAATAAACGACCTTGGAATCTGACCTCAGTCCTCGACTTAGCAAAATGCGTACGAGTCGGAATATGCAGAAGACGTGATATTAAGTCAAGTGATCTTACGCGAAGTGAATGAAGTAAACTGATATTACGTAAAAGTAAAAGTCAAAGTAAAAGTGAACTCGAAAACTAAGCTACTGCCTTTATATATAGTGCGCCTGAATGAAATAGACATTCCCTATTCTTTTTAGTACAATAGGATTATCCAGCTAAGCTCCCTTTTCTCTACTGTAGCACAAGAAGTTGAAATCTTCCCTCGAAAAGATCTTTCCCTTTTCCAGCGTTTACGAGTTAACCGCGGCTGTGTTAGAAATTGCATCGTGGACGTTTAGACAAGTTAGTTTTGATTGTTCAACATGACGACAAAAATCACATTTGACATTACAGATGTTTCGTATTTCACGCGTACAATTGATACTTTCTCAAAACTGACACAACGCGAACTCCACTTATTTAGAACTGTACTCTGTGGTGCGTAGCATTTGTGGCCGAGCTGTTAAGGTGCCTGTTTTATTTTTTTCTCTTTGCGGAGTAATGTAATTCGCAATACTAAGTGTTCGTTTGACTGTTGCAGTCATATAAGGTTAGGGTAACGTTAAGGTATTTCCACTTATTTTGTACACCTTACTCGATCTAGCATAAGCCATTTTTTCTGTACACTTTTTTAAATAAAGACGTTAATAACATTTCCTTCTGTAACTTCTTTATATACAATTTAATTTGGAAAATACAATTGTTTTAATTTAAATTAGGCCATCAATTCTAGTATAAAAAATGTTTTTCAAAACAGCTGCACATTATAGTAAAATATAAAATTAATCTGCAAAGTAGATAGCAAACGATCGCAAAGAGAAACGTGTCAAATAATACAAACGTGAATGGCAAAGATGGACATCTGCGTTTATAACTTGTAGAGAAACTTATAGTGCCATTTGATGGCTTGAACTACCAATTTGTACATATAGTAGACACCCACTCTCCGAACCTGACTGATTTACACGACTTTTGCGTCCCTAATTACAATATTTAAGGTATAAAATAAAACCCGATACGGCGTCGTTAATAGAATCAATTTAGGGGAACGGCTATACACGTCGATCTGATTGTTATTTTTACGGTTATGCGGGTTCCACGCCAGCCTGCTTTAATTTCAATTAGGATATTCACACCTGACGTTGAAGTCCTTAAACTCTCGAGCAGGCGTTCTCAATAAATAACTTCAACCATTACCTTTGAAATATTTGTGTAATAAACATCGCTGATTTTGCAAACGTATATGAAATATGTGACAATTCCAAAAAATCTATAAAATTATGAATAAGGTTGCAGAACAAAACGTTTCAAACTAAATTGCTTCTTGACCTAAGTTATTGCCCTTTTCAATGCGAAAATGTAAAATGGCTCGAAAAAAGTGTGTTTGCCTCAGGTATAACGACAGGAATACAAAGCTTCATTGTAAAGGATGTGCGATTGTATCACTTTGGCCGATTGCGGTAGAAGTAAAATAATCAACGTAAAACGGAGAGTAGGTCTTACGAAATACTTCCGCGGCAAAATATTTTGAAGTTTATTTTTTATAACACAGATTTACGAGCGTGGTTTATGCTACACCTACGCACCAGGCTTCACCAACAGGAATGTTAATTGATATTATTCAGGAG
Source organism: Agriotes lineatus (assembly GCA_940337035.1). Taxonomy (NCBI): domain Eukaryota; kingdom Metazoa; phylum Arthropoda; class Insecta; order Coleoptera; family Elateridae; genus Agriotes; species Agriotes lineatus. Next base: position 9,003 of record CALNHX010005633.1, on the reverse strand, counting down.
TAACGAAAAATATGGGAGTTTAAAAACGACTTTCATCATACGTACGTAAATATTGATTCAACAGTAACTCGTTAACAAATTTGTACCTGTCTTGTTTTAATTTTAACTGTCTTAAAAGAGCATAAAATGTCTATGTGAATAGGTTTAAACAAACCGTTGGAAATATTACATATTGTCACATAATGTAAGGTATGTACTAGTTTTAATTTCAGCGGTATATTTTGCAAAATAATTTTTAATCAGATTCAAATTTTAAGTCACATTTTGTACGTTATAAAAAAACATTATTACAAATAATTTCATACACACTAATAAGTAGTTGTACAATGAAAGTTTTTCATTGCCTTCGAGATAAATAAATATAACTATTCCTATATCTATATTAAATTCGGTGAGTGTACAATACATGTCATATGATCAACTCTTGCGAATAACGAGCAAAAGTATAACAAAGTCATATCATTAGATAAACGCAATAACAATTATTAGAAAAATCTGTATTCGGGTTTTACACGGAACCCTCCCGCTCCAGTAAAAGTTTTGTAGAAATTTCGAAAATATAAAAAAAAATGTTTTTGTCCTGATATGTTGCATCCAAGATATGTGCGTCAAGAGTATATATTTGAACTATGTGCAAAATATTACTTTTATTTAACTAATTGTTCTTGAGCGGAAGCAAAAATAGGCAGAATTATATTTTTTTAGGTACTCACTCGATAAATATTGAGCGAAACTTTCAAGGCTTCGAGACATATAATGCGCATGCAAGATATCGTCTTCCTCCAAAAAATAGTTTTTCAGCTATGCGCTAACAGAGAGACAGACAGACAAACGACATTAAGAAAATATATTTTCCGTCATATAGGGGCCTTGAAATGTGAATATTTGAAGACATCTCCGAAGGCGAGTTTTTCTTGATTACAGTACAATCTTCCTTCGACTTTTAGACGAGGAAAGTAAATAATAAAAAAAAATTCCAATTTAGTGTAGATGCGTTAGAACACAATATTACACATAAAAACGCAGAAATAAATGAAAGATTGCAGTGCCTGACATTCATAAGAAATCGCTTTGTGAAAATAATGTTTTCAAAAGGAACTAATAAAAAACAGCAATTCAGTCTTCCAACAATTCTACATGTATTTGACAAAAATTTACTAGTCCCAAGTGATAGAACTTGTCTATTCGCAGAAAGTTGTTATCTGAGGATAGTAAATGACATAGGTATGCATATTGAAGGTTATACTATCAATCACCTAAGCTAACGGGTGGCATGTCGGTACACGGGAGGTGTAATAATTTACATTAAAAAACTAATACGTACTCTGAACTACTCAATTATGCACGTGTAACGAATACTGAATGGTAGGTATTATTTTTAAATGTAGTAAACCAAAATATCATTCGCCTAATAGTTAGTACCTTACTTTTTTAAGTGATTTTGAGCAAATAATAGGGGACAAATACACTCTGTGACAGTTATTATATTGGGTGATTTTAGTGTTAATTATTCAACAAGCAACCTTTATAGCAGAAAATATTAGAAAATTTAGGGAATGATACAAATAATAATGAACCAACGAAAATAACTCATGAAAGTGCAAACGTTAATCGACTATACCGGGTGTCTACTGTCAAAGTCAAACATAGGCAATCAACATTATGCATTGGATTTTTAGGTGTTTTGACATTATTTTTGTACTACGTCAATAAATATGAATATTTTTAGCATTACTTGAAGCGCAATGAATTTTTCTTTCTATTGCTACCATTAATTTTCTGTAATTTGAATGGTCGAGCAGGAGACCTTGTAAAGGCATTAAGCACAGTCTGTTTATTTAATGTACCTACCAATAAGGGATGGACAAACAGATAAAAAGGTAAAGAAATGCTTTGCCTTCATCTTGCTAAAACGTCGACCAAAATAAAATACCGCATAATTTAAAATAGAAATACATACAATATATAAATACTAGCCGTAGCCTGCGGCGCATGCCGCATTTAAAATTTCGCGCGGTTAGTATGATATGCGCGTAGATCTTCCTGTACGAATGCCACTTTGTATCGTGTGGCGACCTCGGAAAATCGATTTCTAAGGGTGTGTTTAAACACTCGTTTGGGCTCATTTAGAAAGGCAGCAATAAAACCTTTTTATTATAAAATAAAATGTACTTCGTAGTTTTAAAAACACAACCAATAGGCATAATCAGTAATTGTTTGCTGTGGTAATATCCATACTAAAAGTATGGGAAGTTTGTTTACAAAAACCGAAAATAATCAACTTTTGAATGAAGCCTTGGTACATTTTCCTGTAACACCGCATGTAGTGTTATGCTTTATTATAGAGGTACTAGCAGTCCAGTGAGACAAATGTCTCATTTAAAAAAACAAAAAAGACCGTTTTTCAAATAGAACGCGTATTAAATAAAAACTGTACCCAGACCTGGAAGGTGTCAAAGTGGTTGCCTAACCGATCGACGTTTTAAGGCGCAGAGGGTCGTGTTAAGCCATTTTGCAGCCTTAGGCAAACAAGTAGAGCATCTAAACCTTAGCACAGTTTGTCTGTATCTCGAATCAGAGGTCAGCACTTTCAATTTCATTTAGCAAATATTCACAGATACCAGCTCTGTTCTTTCCCATTTATATCCGAACACCCTGTGTATGGGCGTAGCTGTCTCGTTTCAATCATTTCTAGATCACCCTTTGTACAATGCGTGCCCATCTAAGGCGCGAGGAACTGGTTTGAACTGGCGTAGACTCGCGTTGCTATTGGTTGTTGCTCCGCGGGGATATAGCGTGGCGTCACCCGGATGCTCGCAAGCGAGTTCCGGGGCAGGACTACAGACAAGAGAGGTTGGTGTGTTGTGCGAGTGCAGTGATCACTTTTAGGCGTGGGTGCGATGAGCTTTGCGAGTCCGTTTCTGCTTCCGTAAGTAAAGGATTGTCCTCTTTAACTCGATGCTCGAGGATCTATCCAGCAGGACGTAGTGGACCGCTTTTGCCGCAGTCGTTGTGCTCGTAGGGGCGCTTTTCATGGCCGCCATATTTGACGGATCCTAGTTCGTTTGCCCCAAAAATGCCGTATCGCGGCTGATTCAACGCCACGGATTGCAGCTGACTACCAACCGATTGCACGCCATTCTCAAGGACCGTCTCCGAATTAAGGTACCTGTAATAGAACCATTTGAACATAATCATAGTTACTTGTGGTTTGTGGTTTTTTCTGCTGGGGGCGTACTTGTGCCTCTTGCTCGCTTATTACTATTTTATGCGGCGCTCTGATGCTACGATGCCTTGTGGACGCTGCCGTCGCTAACTTTCACTTATATGTGGCCAAGATGCGAGCTTGGGGCTTGACCGTACAAAGAAATTCATGAACCCTTGGCAGATGTCTGTGTGAAGGGCCGTTGCTAACCCTCACTTTAGTAACTGCATGTGAGCGGGTTTGTTTATACCTAACCATTCAATTAGCGAACGAACGCATCGCATAGCCGTGCGACGCCGTCAATATCACGATTTGTTCGAAACTTTTCATATCTGCGCTGGTTTCGTGCGTCGTTTAAGTTCATTTATCGCATGAATGGGCGACGTAGCACTGGCTGGAATGTATATTCAAAATTCACCTATATTTGCGAGGCTATTCTAGCCTTTTTGGCAAGTATTGCAGCTACGCTGCCCCCTCCTCTGCCTAATAAATTAGGCCGCGAGTTAATTCGTCGCATACCTTTGCGGCGTCGTGTTTATCAATAGCTATATTGCTTCCGTCGCCTACGCAGGCGTATGATTCATTGTTATGAACTAACGCCCATTGTTTTTCACTGTTCTGTTTGTTATAAAGTGACGAACCAATAGCGGCCAGTCACATGTTGTGTGTTTGTACAGTAGCATAGCGCGTCCATCAGCTGATGCGTATTTTTCTTAAGAGATAACATAAGTTTGCCGGCACCGATTTGCTGCCCGAATGTATTAATCGACTAATAGACGCATAACTAATTAAGGGACGTATTATTCTTGTTCGCCTTGTGCATGCTCTGTTTCAGATAGTGCCCCTCAGTGTAAAGATTGGTGTACGACGAGACTTGAGAGTTCGGAGCGTGCAGGTAAGTTTGGTCGTTGCACCGCCGCGGCTAAAAGGTTCCAATATTGCAATTCCAGTATTTTCAATCACGAAACTGTTGTTCGAGCTTACCGCTCGCGAGTACCTTTATCGACGGAGTATCTCGAATACTTCGCCACCGATGACCGTCCATGCCCGGTTATTCGGCCACACCTTTACTACAGGCTTGGTGGCGCCCTATAATTTCGACGTACCCTGTATATGTCTTAGCACGCTTGCCCAACGACGTATCGTATGAACCACGCCCGACTCCCTGAGCGCTTCAGCCGAGGCCTTTAGTCTGTTTAATGAATCTCAGGGCAAGTGCGCCAGTTTTCCAGGACTGATCCAGTCGTGCGACGCTCATCTTGGATGGGTGTCGTTAAGTCGTTTGATATCGTAACAGTCGCAGCTCCGTTTGGCTGCTGAAACATTTTTATTTAATACGCGTTCTATTTGAAAACGGTCTTTTTTGTGATTTCTCGAAAAACCGGAAGTGTCACGTGACTAAAATTCGGTTCCTGAGCTGACATGACCATTCCAAACATATAACTTTTCTAACTTTTTTCTCTATCTCTTACGGTTTTGGCTGCTGAAACAGCGTCCGGACGGACGGACGGACGGACAAGTCTATTAGATCAAGGATGATATACAAACAAATAAAACTGCTATTTCAATAAAATGAACAACAAAGATTCTAATGTAGTGTGGAAAAACATAATTGTTTATTAGTGATCATAACATCAAAGAACTCAAGAATTTTACTAATTTGCAATTATAGAAAGGTTAATACAGATTTTCAAGTGCAGAGATACTAAACAAATATTTTATTAACAGCATTGAGGACGCAAAAAGCAGTATTTCCCAAACAAGTGATTTACATTGTACATTCAATAAAATAACACTTGCTGCAAATAAGCTATGCGACTTTAAAACTATAACAATGAGGGAATTAAATAAAATAGTAGAGAGCTTCAAAACAAAGCGAGAAATTAAGTTGAAATAACTATGCAAGTAGGTACTAAAAGAGGCAAATAATATCATTGGTAGTAAACTACTAGATGTTATAAATAATCACTAAGATTGGGTATATTTTCTGAATCATGAAAAATAATCTATCTTAGTACCAATACAAAAAGTAAAACATGAAAAAAAGCGAGGATTGTAGACTAGATGTTATACTAAAATAGTATATTATGTAACAAGTTTTATAAACGTCATTTTAGTCACGAGTGTTTAATAAACGAGTGCCTAGACGAGTTTATATAATGTGTTACATACTATACTTTTTCTACGACCACACATTTAGAGAATATAACATCATATTATTTCATTAAAATGTTGACATTTATTATATTAGGTTAAATTATGCTTGACAAACGTCAAAGTGACGGTTGAAAAATAACTTGATTTTTGTTTTGGCTGTGGCTAATAAAGCAAATACTATTTGAACCTAACTTCACCCCATGACTAAAACATCGTTGCCAACTTCAGCTCCTGACTAAGAGGCTCTTTAGTCATAGGTTATGAAGGCATGATTAAAAGGTCACTTAGCGACGTGTATGTTAGTATGTTAAATACCATTTTAGTTACAGCTTACAGGAGTAGAAGAAACCAATTATTGACGTTTTGTGATAAAAATAAATCCGATTTCGGGAAATTCCTTGAAGTAAATCGACTGTAGAATATATTATTCTAAACTGAATAAAAGAAATATATAATGAAAGGTATACCGTTGCAGTGTTTTCAGATTTAAAGCGCGCGTTTAATACCGCCAACAGAAAAATTTACTTGAGGTTAAAAGAATACGTTATGATAAAAAAGTTCTAAACTGGTTACTATCTTGCTTAAGTAATAGGAGCCAAGCAATTAATATCCGCACATATGTGTCTAATATACAGGGAGTTTATTATAACGTACAGTATGTGTAAATGCGTTTATTTTAATATGCAATATGGAAACGTTACTGAGTATGTAAAAACATAATGTATTGTACGGGGGAAGGAATTCTGTTGATCAAATAGTATAAAGACTTCAGTTTACAGCAAGTATGTGGGTTATTATATGCCCTGTGGTTCTTTCTGATGCTTCTTTTTCAATAAATTTACGGTTCATATATTGAATTTTAAAATAAACGCATTTACACATGGCGTGGCGTACCCTTAGAGACCAATAGTAACTATCAAGTCCTTATGGAAACGGGAATGCCACATTGCCCGTTATAATAAATTCACTGTATTAGTAAACAAGTATGGAGTCTCGCAAGGAAGTGTCTCAGATCCTCTACTGTTTATAAAATTCATTAATGGTATAACTACATGTGAATATGTGTAATATTCATCTATTCAATGCTAAGTAAGTAGTACAATATAACGGAGACGATTAATAGTAATTAACGTATTTAGAGGGGTAACCCAGTCTTAACATTCGAGCATATTTTTGTAATTTATGTGAGAAATGTTAAGACAGTTACCCCTCGAAATGCGTTTCTTAGTTTATTGTTCATTGAGGCAATAATTTTGAATCAATAATAATTACTAAAAACTGCTAAATCGAAATCGGACTATCATGAATATGTGTGATGTTGCTATAATATGCATGTTAAATGAGTGGATGCATGTTAAATGTATCTTAACATTCGAGGACGCGATCAAATGAAACACTGTTTAACATTTCTATGAACAATAAAATTATTAATGGGGATCTAGGTATGTTAACGATTTTGTATATACGTATAGGTTAAACCTTAATGTGTCGAAAACAAACAGGATAGAATATTTAGAACTAAAGATAATTTTACGAGATTAAACCGTATAAGCATATCTGATTTAATGATTAACACTGATAAAATACAGAATTAACGAAATTAAGTATTTATGATCTGTAATTGACAATGGCTTAAATTTAAAAAATCACTTCAACACTTTAATAAAGAAAAAATGCAAAGAAAGTTAATTACATGAATAGCGTAACCAAATACCTAAATGGCAATACTAATAATAAAATAAAAATTCCTATTAATACTGCAATTCGATCATTCTTCACTCTTTATATGCTATAATATGTTTATCTAATTTGGTGTTTTAATGTGGCTATTAAAACACTGAAAACAGTGCTTTAATAGGGTCTATTTAAGCACTGGTTTTGCATTGTTTTATTCAAATGAAAAACTTTAAAACAACTCATTTGCGACATGTTTTTTTTAAGCTTGAACGCGTGCGATAAAAGAATAGATTACGCAATTTGTGTTTAGTAGACTATAGTGATTTAAATAACTGTAAACAATACTGAAAGTGGCGATGAGAAAAATGTGACTACGTTAGGCTACGTCAGAAAAGTAAAATTTTTATAAAATGGCGAATACTACATATAATTTAAAAAAAACCTTTTTACCCTAAGGTGTAAGGTGGCGAATACTATGCATTACCAAATTACTTAGAACATTATCTAATAAATTTTAGTGATGTACATAACCATCATACTCATGGGTTACTAAATTTATTGGGAAGAAGTTCTTCCATTAATAATGTGGCAATGGTTTTGCATTGCACGCGTACCAAATCATACTAAAAGTGCAAGCAACATAGAAGTATTCAAGGTTGTATGCAGTAAATTTATTAACTTTTGGGTCTCGAATATATTATGTTAATATTAATGTTTGTAGGGTAAACGTTTAATTTCATACACGTTTAGTTTGCAATCTATAATTTAGCAGCAATTTTTAAAAAAGTGTGTAAGTAAAGAGGTAATAAACAATATCACTAATAATAATTAAAAAAAAAATAAATGGATGTGTTGTCAATGTTTTCTTTTAGTTTTCGCAACTGTGCTTTTTTGTCACTTGGAGGACTTCTACATTATTTGAGTAACCCCTTATCAACATTTCCAAATAATGTGTTAGTCAATTTCGAAATACAAACAGTGTAGAATTATGCTTCCTACATTTCTATCGTCGTATTTTTATTACAGACGTATTTGGATACATAACAACGAAATTCTAATATTAGCGTCGTTAGAGCTGTTTACCTTTACTTCTACTTTATTAATACAGGAGATAACGCTAATAAATGAATGTGGATAAATGTGATACTGCGTAGAATAACCGAAACTGTGGCAACTTAAATGAAATGGCTTTCTTGTTTATCTATGACATTCATCAGCCTGTTTTCTTTTCTCAGTTAAGTGCCAAGCTATTGTGTTCTATTCAACTGCTTTCAGAATTTCAGATTAGACTCTATGGCAGTTGTGAAGCCATCAACGTGAATGTGTTTGTATGTACCTCGCCCCAACTGTAAACACTGGAATCTTATATCGTAATGATTACTATCACATTTTCTACAACCCTTCCTTCTCCTGCTTAATTAACACTTGGGCTGCTCGAATGTGCTTGTTTTGTTATTACCAGAGCAGGACTCGTTCGCTTATCAGCTTGCGGTGTTGTTAAACCTTTTGCAAGTTCAATTACGATTACTATATTTTTAATACAGCTACATACATTTATTCGACTTATTTGGACGTTTTAAGTTCGTTTTGCTAACCAGCATGTAGCTTAGTATTTAAGTAGCAATAGATAGGAATCACAATTAAAATAAAGTGGATGGTCTTTTCGGGATTTACAATATTTCTAAGTTGTATTTATAGCCCAATTAAATGGATACCGGTGAAACGATCCAAACACTTAATGGCCGTAATGCTTGAGACACTAATTAAATAAGGACATGGCGTGAAATGCTAATTGTGAACGTTTTACTTACATAATTGTCTCTTAGGATACTTATGGCTGAAAACTAAATAAAAGAATTATGGTTTCAATCCAACATTCTGCACTGGCAGCTGCAAAGGTATGAAACTTATATAATATGAGTTTCAGTGCATAAGAGTAAGAAAATGTGTACAAAACCTAGAAA
>CALNHX010005632.1:0-103266 GCA_940337035.1 Agriotes lineatus | reverse complement strand
CTAAATTCAAAGTCGGGGAGTATCAGATTTCATATTGCCGGTTGGGACTCTGCCAGTCTGCATATGATTTATATTGAAACTTGAGCGATTGTTATTGCTACAGGCATTTTTTTGGCAAATGCAGTGTACGGCCTGCAGGCAAAGGCATGTTACGGTCTGCAAGCTTTTGAATTCGATATCGTTTATTGCAATGAAAAACCCATAAAACTAGCTGATTTTTCTTGAAATGCATCAAATGTTACGTGATATCCACTAATATTGGCTTTGGGAAACGAAGTCATTCATAACGTCGATGTGTATAATAACGTGATATGGAAATAAACAAAGCATTTGCCGCCCTGCGGTCAAATGAATTCGACCCTACTTCTCATAATTTACGAAATTTATTGGTTTCCAAAATGTCAAGACTCTTCATAAATTTGTGGATAATTGTTTGATATGTAAGATTTGGGTAAAAGGCACTAATTCAAAAGCAATTTGTGGGAACGTGTATTTCGATTTGAATCTTGGTGCAGGATGCCTTGGAAATCTTAGAATGCTGCGTTAGCATTTTGCAAACACATACAGACAATATGATCTCATACATAGAGTAATAAGGGTGGTTGGGCCGGCTGAGGGCTGGCATTCCAAGAAATATTCGGTAACAAAAACATCTAAAACTAAATCGGGAAAAGCTCAAATTCAGATGCATTCCCTACCAAAAATTATTTCGGTCGTGGCACACGTGCATATTGATATTTCTGGAAAACTAAGCGATAAAAAGAATACGTTTTTGTTACAATTGATGCCGTTACCAAGTTCATTGTTCTGCAACGTAGGTATCTAAATTGTTTGAAAGAACACACCTTTTTGGAGGGCCTTGTAGAATTATTTGTCATCAAGGTGACTGCTTCACAAGTGCTGATTTTCGTTGCTTTTGTTCCAATTACAACATATAAGTGCATTTGATTACTCTAGAAAGATAGTTTAGGTGAGGTCCGGTTGACATTGAACAGTACAAAGCACTCAGTTACAGGGTTTAGATCCGCTAAATTGTTGTTGGATGTACTACGATCCTTAGAGTTACACAAAATTTGTTATTTACTTGACAATGAAGAGTCTACGAATTTGGCTGAAATTAGACACCTTGCTAGTGAAAATATTGAGCGTTTAGCACGAGATGCAGTTTGTACGACTGCTGGAAAGGCACAAATAAAGTCATTTGTGATTAGTGATTTTGTATTCAGTAAAAATAACGAACGAATGCTATCAAGCTTGACCGCCGGTACCGAGGTCCCTTCAACGTTTAAGTTTGCTTCCGATCAGTTAATTAGTGTCCCCTAGTGATTCGGAGGAAGATGGCTCCGTGTCGGCGGAGAAAAACGTATGATTAATTTGATCTTTGTTCGAATTATGTAGAGATGAATTATCATTGTTTTTAGTCGATCCTGGCAGGGTATAAAACTTGGCCAGCTGAACTGTTTGAGTCGATCCTGACTAGAGCTGTAACTTGGTCAGATGTGTTATTATGAGTCGATCCCGATTCTGAGTGTAATCGGAAGGTGTCGAGCCCGATTCAGAGTTTAATCGGAAGGTGCTGAGCCCGATTCTGAGTGTAATCGGAAGACCGGTTTGGTGGTTGAGCCCGATTAGGAGTTAATCGGAAGACCTGTTTGGTAGTTTGTTAAGCCCGATTAAGAGTGTAATCGGAAGACCTGTTTGGTAGTTAGTCGAGCCCGATTAAGAGTGTAATCGGAAAACCGGTAGTTGATCCCGATTAGCAGTTTAATCGGAAGACCTGTGTGTAGTAGTTGATCCCGATTAGCAGTTTAATCGGAAGACCTGCGTGAAGTAGTTGATCCCGATTAGTTGAATATCGGAAGTTGAGCTTGATAGTAACAGTCGAACAGTGTACTTTATTTGAAAGAGGATTTAGGTATGCACTACTTAAAGAGCTTGATTTGTTTTCTTCAAAATTGTGAAAGTCGATGATTGATTTGTTGTTTATTTGTTAATCAGGATGAACGAGCGGTTAAGTAACTGATTTATTTTTGTAAAGTTGAAGGACTTTAGTGCCCGTGGACGTGCACGTGTCAGAATGGCCGTGTCGGCGCCGCCTATGAGTTATGTTTTCTAGTTATGTTATGTTTCGTTTGAACTGTTTTGTTTATGAGTTCACAGAAGGAACGCGATAGGTAATTTCCTATAGAATGGAACGGCGCCTGCAAGACCCAAACAATATGGGAATGAGTAACGTTGCCGAGATCAGGGCATTCTTGTATAGAAAAGCAAAGGTGTTGGACAAAGGTGCGGGCGCCGGACCATTACCGTTCCAACCCTTATTATTAGTTATGTTCATTCCGCCATTGCGGGCAATTTATTGGTTATTTTAGTTTTCAACCAATAAACTGTGCTTATCGGACTTAATGTGTAAAATCGAAGTGGTTACGCCCTGAACTACCCCTAAGCTCTGACATATATGATCAAGAACTTGTTTTTAACTATTTACAACTGTTCGAAGTAATATGTCCAAGAGCCTGTATTGTGGAATGCCCAAGGGTGTTCGAATGCGGAATATTCGACATTGGCATCCTATTCCACATAAGAATCCATTTATTAAATACATTTCTCAATACGTGTGTTATTTCCAGAAATATGACTAAAATACGTCAAAAAACACAAATAGAGCGAAGAGAATATGAGAAAAGCAATATATGGCAGTGCGAAACAAAACCGTGGATTTTTTAGCTGCTTCTAAGCGTTACAATGTACCATGTTCTACAGTCTACAGTCACACTATTCAGATATTGTAAAATTGAGAATGACGTTGAAGCAATTAAAAAAAGAATTGTTGGGGAGGAATCCTATTTGGACCAAAGAATTAGAAAAAAAGCTGATAGTGTACATTCTCAAGATGGAAAAACAATTTTTGGCTTAACTAAACGAGATGAATGTGCTATTGCATTTCAACTCGTAAGACAAAATAACATTTCAAATCCGTTTTCGTTGCTTCATCAGTGGGCAGGACTGGTTTAATCGAGCAAGCGTCAACGAAACAAGTTTAACTATTTATTATTTATATTTTATTTTTTATATTTCGAATATTTCAGAATATTGTTTTATTTAGTTAATTATTTATTTTTATCGTTCAGAATATTGTTTGTTTATTTATTGTTGTATCTACTTGTATGTAGATACCTTTATTTAAGGATATAATTATTTCTTTTTAATCTGATGTGATAAATACATATTTGTTTTTATCAGTGTTAAATACAAAAACCATATTTCTATCTAGCATTGACATTAGTCCTATCCCACATTAGAGTATACTGGTATTCCACATTACCAACCCATTTTTTGAGTTCAGTAAAAGTCACATTTTGTACATTTGTTTTTTTAAAACTCGTTTGCTTCATTCAATTAGTCTAAACTTTTGCCCTCAAGTGAACAACCCCTTACCCTATCCATGGCCAAAAATATAGAAATATGGATTAACGTTTTCAATTTTTTTTGCAATTAAAACAAAAGGGTATTCCACAATCGGCTACTTTACTCTATTACATTTTTGAATTGAGCTTAAAATTTTAGAGAAAATTTGTCTCTTGAACTAACGCTCTATTTGTCCCGTTTTTGTAGAATTTGCAATTTTTTTAAATTTTTGAGAAATGTTTAAAAATTAAAAATCAAATGTTTTCCTAATTATAAAATCACTGTAAAAGAAAGTTGTGTGAATGTATCACACCAGATTTTTTCACTAAAAATGGCGTTTTATAATTCAACGTGTTGAAAGTGAAATCAGCTATTTACTTTTAGCACTTGTGCTAAAAGTAAACAGTTGGTGTTGGATTTAGAATTTTAAACTGGAAGTGAGGTTGTAAAGTTATTCTAGTTACTTCTTGCGTTAGAGCTAAAGTGTTTTTTAAATAATTAAAGCGTTATGTAATGAATAAAGTAAAATGTGTACTATTATAATTACCTTTGATAACTAACTTTGACAGCTACCGGCTGCAGAAACACTCACCTGCGCGTCAAGGCCATCTTTTTACTATAACATAAATTATAAATAATCCTAAATGCAAACCTTTGTTAATTTGACATTTATGGATTAATAACAGTAAATTTAAGGCAGTAGAAAATGAAAATGGATGGTTAGCATGACAACAATCAGTTAGAAATGCATTTTGCTAAATAATTGTTTTTTGCGTCATAATGTACTTACTACTTTTTAACACAAAAATCTGTAAATGGCTTTACTCAGAGCTTCCCTCTCAAGTGGACACTCAAAAATTTTAAAAATCAAACGAAAATAAGGGTAAAAATATCTTCACGTACGTAATAATGCTGAAATAATAAAAGCAAACATTTGGCAATGCACATTAAATCAATTTAAAATAAAAAAATTACGGCGACGGGATTCGAACTTCATCGACTGCGAACTAGCCAGCGTATGCAATCTTAATGCTTTACGCGCGGCCCGAAATAAAGCACGCGTTCACTACTTCGTCCACCAAGGACGCATTCGCTCGATGAGATGCGCCTGCCTTAAATAGAATGTATTTATTGTTAACACATGTTTTATTTTTTAGAACATTTATTGTGTATCTGTTGATTCTCATTTTCGTTATTGGTAAAGCCTGAGGTATGTGCAAATTACTACTTTTATCTATTTGCCAGTTTAAGCAAAAATAAACAACATTTCTTAAGGTGCTCACCCTCTGTATATATTTGTCCTAAAGTTTCTCGGTTTCATGCCAGGTAGATATATAATCCGCATGCAAAATATCGCCTTCCTCCAACAAATAGCTTTCGAGTTATACCGGCAACAGCCAGACAGAAACAGACAGTCGCAATTGAGAAAACCTCATTATCGTTATCTAGGGACCTTGAAACGTGAAGATCGGAAGAAATCTAGGAAGGTGATTTTTTCGCGATCACAATACATCATGTTTTAGACGTTGAGAAATCATCTCTTAAAATCGTTCGCATATAGTTTGGAACAATCTGTATAGACGGCAGGAAAGAACGTCATTATATTTTCTCTCCATTGTTGTATAATTTCCGCAGTAATAATCATAGCAACAAAAACTAACGACCATTTCCATTAGTCGAAATCAAAATACACATTTTCATTTTTTGGTATGAGCATAACCTCCTCGACTTTTTCCGACCTCCTCGATTAAACTGTCATTTTATAATTAGAAAAAACGCTCCCAAAGCAGTAGAATAAAAAATTATGTAGTAACTCGTACGAAAGCGGACTTTTAGAGACGTCTTATTTATGTGCCTGTGCTCGCTTAGTCATAAACTGCGGCTCGTACAAAAAAGTCGTTAATTTCGTACTTTTTTCGTAACATAAATAGCTCTTTTAAACGACTCCTTAAGGGAGTAGAAGTATCAAAACTACAGCTTACTTGCGAAAAGTTAAATATAACTTCTTCCTGGCGCGAAAGTCCTCGTGCATTATGGTTGTATTCGAGTTATGGATTTTTTTAAATCTTTTTTTGTTGTTGTAGATTAGACCACATTTCTTTTCTCTTTGTTTCTGTGAGAGGTGGCAGTCTCCACAATTGTCTTCCATACCTTCCTATCGGCGCACTTAACCCTCCAATTTGAAACTGCCATTTCACCCAAATCCTCCATTATATTATCCCACCGCCTGGCTGTTGCGAGTCCTCTTGCTCTATTTCCATATGGTTTCTATTCTGTTATTCACGTAATTGTTCTGTTTTGACTTCTTCGCTTTATGCGAGCAAACCATTTCATTCTTGCCCTTTTATAAATCCGATTATATTAATTTGTAATTAATTCTACTTCTGATTGCATTGTCATTAATTATAATTGAACCTAATATAATTTGTAACATTTTTCTTTCAAAACTACTAATATCCTCTTCTTCTTTCTTTGTTAGTGTCCATGTTTCTGTTGCATATGTAATTATTGACCGTTTAATGTTTTATATGTTAAGTTTTGTTTGTTTACTTTCATCTTTTAACATTTTCTTATGAATATAGATAATAGGCTTTATTTCCATTTCTAATCTTCTACTTATATTCTTTCTTGCCTTTGCGCCGAATTGGTAATTAAAGTTTTTGTTTCTTAAATTTATATTAACCTGCTTGCCGTTTATGTTTTTTGCGTTTTTCTTGTATATTTCATGTATTTTGTGTTTTTCTGGATTAACTGATGAACCAAATTCTTTTGCCTCTTCGTCAAGCCGTTTCACTTTATCTATCAATTCTTTCCTACTTCGTGCTGTGAATGTCAAGTCATATACTATCGCTTAATCGTACCTTGCATTCCTACTTTTTTATTATTGCTTTCAATACCAGATTAAAAAGAATTGCCGATACTGAATTCCCTCGATTTATACCTTTATTTGTATTTTTCGGACATCTTCCCTTGTATTTGTATTACTGCTTCGTCATCATCATCATCAATTCCAGCGTTTTATATATTCCATCTCTGGACATACGCCTCTCCAAGTTGTCTCCATTCTTCCCTGTTTATAGTCGCACTCATCCAGTGCGTCCCCTCCACTTTCCGAATATCATCTCGCCATCGTGTCCGTGGTCTACCTCGATCTCGTCTTCCCGTTCGCGGCCTCCACTCAGAGATCCTGTATATAGTTTACTAAAATTTGGCCGAACAGCCTCATTTGACATACAATTTTGATCCAAACTAGATATTTGACATATGTCGAACAAAGAGGTTATAGGAACCAATCTTGCTAACTTGCTTTTAATGGGAGAGTTTTCAGAGTATTGATCATTCTTAGAATTTTTAGAACCGACTATTAGGAATATACGCCCAATTTAGTTAAAATTTAGAGTTGCATATGCGATACTTTCGGTCGTAATATTTTACAAAATATATAAAAAGGCATTTTTATCACACATGCCTTGTAAAAAGTGATCCAAACCAATCAAAATGTATCCCGCTGTTGCCCAAAACTCTTCGTAACTTATATACAGGGACTCTACACTCAGTCACCTTTTTCGTCCATCTATTGTCTGACATTCTCATCATGTGGCCGGCCCACTGCCACTTCAGTTTTGCAATTTTCTGAGCTACGTCCACTACTCTAGTTTTATTCCGTATCCATTCGTTTCTTTTCTTATCTAGTAGACGAGTGCCCAGCATAGATCTCTCCATTTTTCTTCAGGTGATCATTAATTTATTTATTGATGTTTCCGTAAAGGTTCAGGTCTCAGATCCATAAGTTAGTGATGGAAGAACACATTGACTGAATATTCTCGTTTTTAGGTATTGGGGAATCTTGGACTTAAACACTTGCCGGAGCTTCCCAAAGGCAGCCCAACCTAAGTGGATTCTCCTTTCTATTTCGGCTGTCTGGCAGTTACCTGTAAATGTTAGCTTCTGTCCAATGTATATAATTATATTTATCAACGACTTGAATCTTGTCTCCGTTGTTGAACTGGATTTCCTGGGCATCTTCCATGTTTGACATGATTTTCGTCTTTGATATGTTCATCTTCAGACCTACGAGTGCTGTAGCATCATGGAGTCCTTTAAATATTACAAAAATGATTTGTATAAAATAACAACCAATTCAAGTGATATATTAAAGCGGTCGCAATGCAGCAGCCTATAGTCACAAACAGTATTTATAATAATATGTACAGTGTTTAAATTAGAATTTCGTCGAATTCGACTGGGGCCCAGAACTTGGTCCTTGCTACAAATTGTGATTCGGTAAAAAGATATACGTAGGTATATAGCTTTATTAAACATTAAAAGGCAGATTATTTAAATTACTCCTACACATGCTATCTATACCATAATTTTAGATAAACTTTACCTTCGGTAACTAGTTTTTCCTAGATCCGGTTATTTTTTGTTTATATTTACGTAAAAATTAATGACTGTTATGTTTTTTATCATCCAAAATACTGTACTAATAATTCGTGGCGTCGAGTTGTCCCGCGTCGAGTTGGGCTCGGATCGAGTTGGGCCCGCGTCGAGTTGGTCGCGTCGAGTTTTCCGCTTCGAGTTGGCCGCGTCGAGTTATTCTAGATCGTTCTCAAAATCTATAAATGCTAGATAGAGGGGTTGGTTGTATTCATAGCCTTTTTCCATGATTTGTCTTATGCAGTGTATATGATCTATCGTACTATATCCATGTCTGAATCCTGCCTGTTTGGGTGGTTGAAAGGCTTTATAGCAAGTATTTGGTAATGTGATGTCCCAGTAGTTTTCGCAGCCCTCTTGACACATTAATTATATGATGGTTTATGTAAATTTTCTCTTCCATATTTCACTAATTTCAATATTATATTTTCATTACCTAGTGCCTTATTATTCCTCATTGTATTTATGATGTCTTTTACTTTCTCCAGTCTTGATATTTCTATTTTATTTTCTTCTCCGTTCTGTTCTTCCAGTATTACTTGCACTTCGTCGTCATCATCACTCTGTGTGTCATTTGGCAATACAGTAAGATGTTCTTCCCATATCCTCATAATTTCCTTTATATCATACTGTCCGGAAAATATGACTGCGTCATTAATTTGAGTCCGGAAAGTGGAACATTACATCACACACTCTTGTCGTTTTTTACAAAAAACCTCATACATTTTCATAACACGTCCCACGCCCCTGCCGTCCACCTGACCAAAGAAGAGGGCCCTCGGGGCTCCGCCCCTCTCCAAGAGAGCCCTCGGAGCTCCGCCCCTCTCCAAGAGGACCTCGGGGCTCCGCCGCCTTTCTCTAAGAGGACCTCGGGGCTCCGCCGCCCTTCTCTAAGAAGGCCCTCGAGGCTCCGCCTCTCTAAAAGAGAGCCCTCAGGGCTCCGCCCCTCTCTAAGGAAGCCCTTGGGGCTTCGCCCCTCTCCAAGGGCGCCCTCGGGACTCCGCACCTCTCCAAAGGAGATCTCGAGGCTCCGCCCCTCTCCAAGGAGCCCTCAGGCTCCACCCCTCTCCAAGGGGGCCCTCGGGGCTCCGCTACTGTAACCCGCATTCGCTCAACCAGGGACACCGCGAATGCAATTTTTGTGACGGACACACGTCTGGATCGTTCTCCTTTATTATATAGAGGATTAAAGTCATTAGGCCGATAATATAAAACAGTATGAAATAAAACATTGTACGATACACGGCCGTAAAATATTATTAAAATACTCGTTTAGATATTCCAGACTCGGCTCGTTCCTCGTCTCGTCCGTAAACATCTAAACTCGTACTTTAAGTCATTTTCCGGCCTTGTAACGTAAATTACTATTTCTTCATATTCCAATACTTTGTCTCCATTCGTTATTCCCATTACTTTAACATTAGGTTTCATTTTTGTTCCCATTATTCTTTATAAGAATAGTCGGTGGTTGTTGTTTCTTCTCTCATTTTCAATTTTTTCCATTTTCTATTTAACCAATTCTTCTTTCTATACATTTTTGTTGCTTCATTTTTGAGTGTTTTGTATAGCTCCCTATCGCTCTCGCCTTTTGAACTTATCACTTTTTTCATTCTTGCTCTTGGTTAGTTCCATACATTGTGTATAATACCAGTTTTCTTAATTTGGTTTTGTTTTGTTGTTTCCTATTACTCGTTCTGCCGTTTCTATTACGTTACTTTTCAATGCATACCACTATTCTTCAATAGACGCATCCTCTTGATTCATTTCCCTTTTTATACCTCCTCTACAGACTTATTCCGCATTTCTTCGTCTTAAATCACTATTACCTTCCACATCTTCCTTCTCTCAGCGTTTTTGTTGTGTTCGTTTAACTTCTTCTCTTCTCATAGTTGTTATGCTTTTAATAATTCTAGTGGTCGTTGTCCACACTTAAAGTTATATATAGATTCATTGTTATTGTTATCTCACACATTAGTTATGATTAAAGCTGATATTATATGGCAAATGCATATTTTGTATAATTGATATGCCGGCAAAACTTTTTGCATATGTATACTAATTATGTAAAAATAAATCGTTTAAGCCAAGTTTCATTTTGCATATTTTGCATATTTATACGTTTTTGAGCATATTTTATGAATTTTGCATATTTGGTTATATTTAGCAATAATTTGTAATGTATGAAGAGCTTTTTGAATTTTTTTTGTAAAATTTACTATCTATAATATAATTTTCCTTAATGTGTGTCTGTGTGTCTGTAACAAATAAAATCTCACGTTCCGGCTTCACAGATGTTTATATTTGTTTAGGTTTTGTTTTTCTTATCTGGGCGCTCGGCTCGGAGCTTATCGCGTATCTTATTTCACACGTGCGCGTAGCGCGCCGTTTGCTTGTTTTATTAAATTTATTAATACATTTTTTAATTACAACTGAGATATATACTTTCACTTTCTGCCGTTGGAGTGCAGTGTGCATATCGAAATGAGCAGACGAAAGGGGAAATCCCTGTTAAAATCTTTGACTATATAAACATAGACTGCCAGCAACCCCCATTTTTCCCATAGAAGCAGTGTATAAGGTATCGGCCAACACAAAATCCATTTCAAGAGTGTTGGGTGAATAACAGTCTGGTGGGGTTAGGGAAAATCTCATTTTTATGTTGTTTACAACGTGAAGTTGGTGATGGCAGTCCATGTTTATATAGTCAAACATTAAAATGAATGACGTCTTTGAATAAAAATTAGAGAAATAAATATAGTACTCATACAAAATAATTGAAATTTTTACATTATTTAGAATACTCCTACTTATTTTCAAAAAAATTAGAGCATATTATGTGCATATATTATAACTTTGGGTGCATATACTGAACAAAATGTATGCATATATATGTGCATATTTTCGTACTTTTGAGTGCATATAATTATCAGCTTTAGTTATGATATTGTATGCTACTAATATAGTCATATCGCAACGCCAACGGCTTTGCTCTGTTTGTTGCTTACAAATGTGTAGAATTGTTCCAACAACATCACAATTTTATTAATTTTGTAAATGAAATTTAAAAAAATATATCGTCAGCATAATAAATTGTGTATTATTTTGTGCGATCATCCAAACAATTGTTGTTATGTCAGTTTTTAAATTTCAGCATTTATAATAAACATTCTCGCCGCTAATATTATACGTAGGTATCTTAAATCTTAATGCAGCCCAGTTTGCCATTAATATTCCGAGCCTGGTTGATCAAGTTGCAATTCGAAGCCGTGTTGCTAGCTGCGAACGCATGCTATAGCCATGAGACAAGCCAAGTGAGATATTGTAATTTCAAGATAAGAGTTGTCGAAGCAGCATATAAAATGGCGTGATCGCAGTTTAAAATTTTCAACATTATGAGTACGAGCGAGATCCCACGATGATTAGAAAGAGCTAGGTATACGATGCCACTCTCAATATGGGAGAATTATAAGCGCAAAAACCAGGAATTCAGCATCGATATTCGGAAAAGTTAATATGTGTAGGTTTGTCACCTCTACTTGTGAGTGTAAAATACGGATGCTTGCTACGGGAAACTATGCACCGTTGCCTTGTCACGTTGTGGTGAAAAGGTGAAATAAGAGCTATTCGAGTTTGATCCTGGAAGAGAACGACCGAAGCCCAGCCCTTCTAAGTTATTATAGCATAGTGTATTACAAATTTGTGAACTCCTTTTATTTTGTCAAATTAACAAGATCCGTTCCATATTTTGTGCGGACAAGGTTCGCTATGCTAGCAACATAGTCATGCTGACTCGAATGTAGCGAGTCGAATTATTTCTAGCACCCGAGCTCTGCCTTCGTTCCTTATATCGTTTTTATTTCTAGGAGGGCCTTGCTTGTTTATATGTGATTATGGTACTGTTTACTGCATTGATTTCTTAAACTCCATTCGCTTTAACGTTAGAATATATCACCTTTGCCAAGTTATGTTTGTGTTTTGATCAGTAAGAGGCAATTTGTGGAAAGTATAAGAAAGTTCGCTCTTCCAGCGCAGAGATTTAATAAGCTTTAACTATATAGAAACTTGTAATAAAATATTGTAAAGCGTTCAACAGCTATAGCCAAAGCATTTACGTTTTTGGTTAACGAATGATTAGTAAACAAATAGACCCCTACGTAAGTATTTCCAGCCTGACCGAGGACAGGCTATATTCAATCAACTATGAACTGGATAAAACTCCGTGGCGCCTGGAATTTTACTGTTTTGACTAACCCGAGGCATGACCGGACTTCAAGAGTGCCGTGGACCACTCCTCCCGCTAGCTAGCCGCGGACAATCGGAGGCTTTAATAGTGTTGCTTTCCAACTTCTAACGCAAACTAACCTGTGGTAATTGCGTTCCGGTATTATCGTAAATTCCCGTTTGTGTCCTAACATAGTGTTCATAACTCTCTTGAGAGTGTAATATATTGTTATGATACGACCTTAATGTAGTTAGAATCAAATTTATTAAAATTAAAGTAATTACAATTGGTTAATAAAATAATTTGTATTGATTCAGGTATAATAATAATAATAAATCAGTTTATTGCAGACACATAATGGTACATAAATGGTAGGAGTTTGGCATAGCCAGTCTTCCACTCCCCCAATATTAAATTATATTATATGTGGTGCAAAGCACATTAACATAATACTTAACTGTAAATAATGTCGAGAAAGAAAAATGTAACAAAGAAAAAAATAATACATACAGTAAAGATAATGTAGAGCGTAGAGCGTAGATAATATAATTTCTCATCCTTTTAAAATTAGTGTTCTTAATTTGTATTTAAAACAATAATAACCCTCGTCAAGAAAGTTATACAAAAGGTTCAGCAATGTAGGTGCCATTACGAAAAACATCCTTCAAACTTGGAGGAATGATGTGGTATGGTAAAATTGTCAGTTCTTATATTTATATAGTAAACATCGGATTTCTTTGTAAGAAGATCGTACAAATATTTTGGTGTTCCGTTTAATAACAATTTGTATAAAAACATGCTGTACAGGTAGGCATAAGGTGAAAATGTGAATGAAAAATAGCTATTGAAAAACAGGTGGAATCAAAAATAAAATAATATTGCAAAAATTACAGTTTGAAAACGAATGACAAGGCTAAATTGAAAAAAAATAAAATTTTTGTAGGTTTAACTCAAATAGATAAGATTAGAGTGCATAAAAAGGAAAATGAGGTAGTTGCGAAATTTGTTTCTAATTATTGATAATATCAACTTGTAAAAAATGTAAGGGAAATGATTTGGATTAATTAAAAGTATTGAAAATTAACCTTATTTTATTAAAAACTGTTTGGATAATAAAAAGGGTAATTACAAAATTTTCGTGGTGAAAGATATAAGAAGATTTTAACATATAAGAAGAATAACAGATATAAAACTATGGATGGTTACAAGAATGTGGTTAAAAATAATAGCAAGCAGAATTAATCTATAAAAGTGAATAACTTAGTACGCTGCAATTAGACCCAAACCTCAACATCCAAAGTAAAAGTTTCCCTCCAGCTCCAAATTGTTCTATACAGTCCACATATTGTTTGGTAAAAAGTTACATCATTTTAAGCGTCGGGTTTGGGGGGGGGGGGCGGGGGGGGAGAAGTTAGTAAATTAGTAGTTTTATCAGTTTTTCTTAAATATTTCGAAAACTATGCGGTTTAGCGCGAAAAGTGTTATATACAAAAATAATCTACATTAAATTGCAAACAAAAATGGTCCTGTGCATAATCTTGCTAAAGTAAACGGTTCCAGAGTTACGGAGGGTGTAAATGTAGGAATTTTTAAGATTTTTTGGAAAAAATATGACATCACATAGTTCGCACAGTATTCTAAAGACGAACAATAACAAAAATGACAGCAGAACAAAAAAAAATTGTTTCCTTAGTGATCTCATATTTTTTCCAAAAAATCTAAAAAATTTCTACATTTACACCCTCCGTAACTCTGGAACCGTTCACTTTAGCAAGATTATTCACAGGAGCATTTTTGTTCGCAATTTAATGTAGATTATTTTCGCGCTAAACCGCACAGTTTTCGAATTATTTAAGAAAAACTGATAAAAACTACTAATTTACTAACTTCTCCCCCTCCCCCCTCCCAAACCCGACGCTTAAAATGGTGTAACTTTTTACCAAACAATATGTGGAATGTATAGAACAATTTGGTGTTGGAGGGAAACTTTTACTTTGGATGTTGAGCTTAGGCCGTTTTTTAGACTAATTACACCGTACTACCTCCGTAACTCTGGAACCGTTCCCTTTAGCAAGATTATGTACAGGACTATTTTTGTTCGCAATTTAATGTAGATTATTTTTGTGTATAACACTTTTCGCGCTAAACCGCATAGTTTTCGAAATATTTAAGAAAAACTGATAAAAACTACTAATTTACTAACTTCTCCCCCTCCCCCTTACCAAACCCGACGCTTAAAACGGTGTAACTTTTTACCAAACAATATGTGGAATGTATAGAACAATTTGGAGTTGGAGGGAAACTTTTACTTTGGATGTTGAGGTTAGGCCGTTTTTTGAACTAATTACACCGTACTAACTGAAGAAGAATATGAAATTAAGTTTATTCAAAAAATACATTCAACGTCAGACATTAATTAAATTGGATTACATCAAGCTGTTCAGTGATTAGGAAGAGTTCCAGAGGAGCACCATCAGTTAAGAGGGCACGTTCCATGAAGTTTGGCAGCGGCAGTAAAGGAAGTCAGTATCTGCAGATTTGGTCAGTTGGATACATTCTGTGGGAAGGTTAGAATTACTGATTTGGGACAGTTGGAGACGTCTTGTCTATAGGAAGGACCTTTCATTGCGGGAAGGTGCGTCAGATCTTGGATCAGTAGGCAGAGAGGAGCTTGTATCAGTAGGCAGAGAAGAACAGGTTGGTTTACATCCTGAACGTTGTGGAGATTAATTGAAAGGTAATTATTAGAAAAATGCAAATAAAAGACTATAAAAGTGAATTAGTTATCAACGAATTACTTACTGTGTTTTTAATATTGTTGTGTAATAGAGAAACAATCTGTATTTGTCATATGAATTTCAAATTAGTTTTGACATTTGGTTGACATAAGTATTGACTTATGAAAATGAGATTTAAAATATTAGAAAATCAATCTTTCAGAAAACAAGTAACTAGATAAAAGAATCCACCCCTGTTGAGTTTTCAGGAGCTATTGATAATAGTAATTATCGACATTATAATACAACATAGGGCAGTTTGTAATTTTAAAAGCTACTAAAAACCTTTCTGAAGCTGATATATACAAATATATACAAAAAACTAGACCAGGATACCAGTGAGACTCAGTTCGGGTTTCGAGATGGACTAGGTACAAGAGAAGCACGTTTCGCACTAAAATTTATAGCACAACGATGCTTAGATATGAATCAAGACCTCTATCTTTGCTTCACCAATTACAACAAAGCCTTCGATAAAGTACGTCACGAACATCTTATTCAACTTCTACTTTAATCAGAGGGCTATTGTGAAGATGGAAGAAGGCCACACAGAAGACATAGAAATTAGAAGAGGAGTCAGGCAAGGCTGCATGTTATCACCGACACTCAACATGTACTGGGAGGAAATAATGAGAAAGGCACTAACAGATTTAACATTTAATTTTAGAGGAATCAACGTCAACGGTGTTCCTATTAACAATATTAGATATGCAGATGATAAGGTTCTGTTGGCAGACAATCTTGATAACTTACAAATACTAGTTAACAAGGTGTCACATCAAGTGAAGAATATGGACTGTCACTAAACGTAAAGAACCCTAAATTTATAGTAATAACAAAAACACCAAGAAACAATACATATTTAAATAACTAACGAATCTATAGAAAAAGTCGACAGATATACATACTTAGGCACAATTATAAATAAGGATGATGCTTGCTCTGAAGAAATAACAATCAGAATAACAAATAATGCAAGAATAACATTTTTAAAATGAGGGGGGTTATTGCAGTGGTGACCTTAATTTAGAACTGAAAACTAGATTAGTAAGATACAACGTGCTATCAGTATTATTCTACGGCATGGAAACATGGACGCTGAAGGAATTAGATACTCGCAGACTATAAGCATTTGAGTTATGAATATACCGGTTTTACCGGAGACTAATGAAAATAAAATGGACAAACAGGATAACTAACTTAGAGGTACTGAGAAAGAATGAAAAAAGAAAAAGAAATTTTAGTCATCATTAAAAACAGCAACTGCAGTATTTGGGACACGTCATGAGATGAGAATAGTACCTAGTTTGTATACCACGGCACTGAAGTTTAGCTTTTTATTATGAATGTGGACCACATGAGGGACAAAAAGGAACTTCAGTGCCGAGAAGTACATTATGTTTTTCTTTAAATCGAGAAATCGCTAAATTACAACATTTTAATGAACTTTTGTAGGTTATGTTATCGATTTCGAGGTACTTCACTGCCGATTTCTAAAAATGTATTTTCTGGTCCAACTAATAATACAGGGAAAATCTAAGGACATAGAAGTGTGGCTAAAGGATTTGCGAGACTGGTTCAATTCCACGTCTAACCAACTATTTAAATCCCTTGTCTCAAAAATAACTATTGCCTTGATTGTCAACCTTCCTAACGAAGATGACACTTGAAGAGAATATGTGTGCTCGTGTGACTGATTTACTCAGCTGCACCTCGTTTATGAAACTTTAAAGTTGCACGATATTTGCCACTTTTGTGAGAAATAATATTTCGCTTATAACTTTGCTATTTGTAAAAATAAACTTACCAAACTAGATATTTTTTAAAGGAAAAAGATAGCTTTGCCTAATGACGGCATTGCTACATTTGACACCCACTTAAAAAATTAAGTTAATGTAAATATTTTGAAGTCCTGAAGGTCGACTAAACATCTGCCTTCGGATTCGAAATCGTAAGAATACGTAAGAAAGTGCCTTAATAATGTCAAAGCTTCTTCCCGGTATCATTAATACTTATAGTCTAAGACCTGGTGACATTTTTTAATGATTATTTAGTTAAGCCTTATTTTTTCAGAGAATGTTGCAAGCGACATATATACGTGTCATCTGTAAGGATTATCCTTGATAGCGGTATCGGAGGGAAGCAGAACACCGCCAACTTGCAAACAAGTAGTGAACACTATTATTATTTGGTTAAGGCTGTAACTTTTTGTATTGTTTGCCCGTTAACCTATAAATTATGCTATAATAATAATAATAATAATAAATGTCTTTATTTCCCAGGCAAATACAATTGAGAATAATTATTAAATAATTAAAAATAATATTACTGTGGGTTGCCCATGGAAATCACAAGGCGCAGTTCAAGTTTGCACTTGCTCTTCCACTGTAACCTTGAAATTAAAAGTTAGTAATTTAAAACTGATGCCTAATCCTAAACATTAAAAAAAATTATAAAGTAAAATGATTAATTCTGCGATGGTCCCCCAAATTGATCATATATTGCTAACGTAAAATAACATAAGCCTAGTTGTTCAATGATATTTTTAAACGAGACACTATATTGCTGGTTGTTGACAAAATAACATTTTTTTGTAATGTTTTTTAAAAGTATTTTTGCACTCATGATTTCAAAATTCATATTTCCCGGTCATTCCCGATGCGCCGAAAATAACTTTTCCCGCACCGGGGTGTTTTTTACTTTCCCACAAAAACTATGGCAATTGTGTGTTCCAGGAGCGCTGTAAACGTCAACAAAAGCTAACAGGTGCTAGGATACGTATAAAAATTTAGTAATTTGTGCTACCAACTCAGTAAAGTTGTAAAACACTAAATAATATTTTTTTAACTTTTTTAAATATTTTGAGTTATTCGTTACAAAAAACATTGTACCTACCTCTTTCGGGAAGAATTTTCCCGAATTCGCACTACATGCAGCACTCCCTTCGGTCGTGCTGCAAATAAAGTGCTCATTCGGGAAAATTTACTTCCCGAACTTGTTAGGTAAATAACTATTATATGTAGTTCAGTCACTATGTCCAAAAATAAGGCCTTTGCTGGAAAGTGAAGGGAAATTTGAAATTCCTTTTTTGGGGTGTTTGGGGGGTCTAGCAAAGCTTAACTTCAAGTTGTCGACCAAGATTTCCTATGTGCTATTTTCGCCATCTTGATAAATGGGTGCGTTTGATTTTTTTGCGATAAATAGGTTCCCGTTAACACTACGTAAAAATAATGCAGACATCTTTTTTATAATTTTGAATGCTCTATAATTTATGTTCTATTACTTTTTCGCGTACGAGCGATATTTGTTGAGATATCGAACGCGAAAAAAGAGCGTGAGTCGAGATTTTTTTTCGAGCTTCTGGGCTTGTGTCTCATTTCTCTTTCTATTTAGCGAAAAAGTAGCCATTATCAAACTTGTAGAGGTTGCAAATAGCTTCAATTTGACCTATTATAAATTGATATGCGACTAAAATTACGACTTGTAGAGCGGGCCAAAGTTGTCAAGTCGGCGCTTAATTTTTATTTCATGTATCGTACTAGTACATAAATGGCATAATAAACGTCATTGCATTATGAGAATCGTTAAATTTCAAGTAGCCAGTACGTAAATTGTTATTTTTGACGTTTCTGCTATAGAACATCGGTTTAGAAATAAATATTTTGTAAACGTGTTATTTCTTGAGATTACAATGGGTGATTGTTTCATATGTAAAACACATTTGATCAGAGACGTTTACGTGGCCAAAGTGAAAGCTGTGAAAACTCTTTTAGCGGCGAGCGTGAAGAGAGGACACGATGAACATCGGTCTATGTTGAAAAGAGTGGATAATGTAAGTGTGCATAGAGCAGGCTACAAGAACTATTGCAATGAAAGACTAGCCTAGATAACTTCTCGACGAAGTCACTCTGCAACAGAAGAACCCGAAAAACAACCGAAGTGTGAACCTTTATTTGATTTTTAAAATAATGATAATGATTTTAAATTTACTAAACATATTTCAAAATGTCTGCAAAAATCATATAGTTCCTTGAAACTTATTTATCAAAATCGACAATTTTTAAATGTAAATGTGAAAACCGTTTTGTGTAATGCATTAATCTTGTCCTGTTTTGATTATTGTGCCGTTGTTTATGATTCACATTTAAGTAGCTTTAATATTGCTAGAATTCAGAAAATTCAGAAATTATGTTTACGCCTCATATTTGGAATACGAGTATATGAAAGAATTCCTTATAAGCTGAAAGATTCAAACTCGCTTAATATGAAAGAAAGGCGCTTCTTTCATTCTGAATGTCTTTTCCACAAGATCATTTTGAGTAAATCACCGAGTTACTTATACAACAAAATAAAGTTTAGAACCGACGTACATGCTTTAAATATAAGATTTAAAGGAACGCTGACTCCACCTCAACATAAGTCAAAATTTTTCAAGCGAACGTTTTCTTACAGAATAACTAAATGCTATAATTCGTTACCAAATGTAGTAAAAGGCTATTGTACGTCGAAATTTAAAAAAGCTATTTTTCAAAATTTTATGGATAAACATCAATGAATTAATTATTAGGGTCAAAATAACACACTTAATATCACTAAACACCGCCATAGCTGTTTTGTGCGTAATATTTCGCCTGGCGCCAAAGCGTAGATCGTTGGATTTTTTTGTTTTCTTTGCTTTCTGTTTTTCACCGGGTTAAGTGGAAGAACAGCGGATAGATCTGTTTTTCTATCAAGTTGAACTGCGCCCAAGACAATATTACGTTTTAGTCAATATGTTTTCTGTGTAATTTTGTAATAATTTCATAAAGACCTTCATTATTATTATTATTATTAATATACAATCATATAGTGCTGTATACTATCTACTTGATGAAATATAATGATTTTAATAATGCAATGAAGTTTGTTATGTCATCTATGTAATAGTACGATACATGAAATAAAAATTACGCGCCAACTTGACAACTGTGCCCCGCTCTACAAGTCGTAATTTTAGTTGCATATCAATTTATAATAGGTCAAATTGAAGCTATTTTCAACCTCTACAAGTTTGATAATGGCTATTTTTTCGATAAATAGAAAGAAAAATGTGACACAAGCCCAGAAGCTCGAAAAAAAATCTCGACCCTTTCACGCTCTCCTTTCGCGTTCGATATCTCGACAAATATCGCTCCTACGTGAAAAAGTAATAGAACATAAATTGTAGAACATTCAAAATTCTTACAAAGATGTTTGCATTATTTTTATGTAGTGTTAACGGGAACCGATTTATCACAAAAAAAAAATCAAACGCACTCATTTATCAAGATAACGGAAATAGCACATAGGAAATTTTGGTCGACAACTTGAACTTAAGCTTTGCTGGACCTTACCAATACCCAAAAAAAAAAATTTCAAATTTCCCTTCACTTTCAAGCAAAAATGACATAGTGACTGGACTAATGTAGCACTTTATATTGTGAAGGAAGGGCGTTATAAAATTTTGCTATTTGATAGGAAAAGCTACGCTCGAAAAGAGCCGTTTTGGCAGATTGATTGACCGGTATTAAAAGGGTTGCAGATCACTTCAAACGCGTTGTGAGCTGAACAAAATTTTTATTATTTAGTCAAGCTCAGCTGGGCTCCATAGCTCAGTGGTTAAGCATTCTGTCTACTGATCTAAGGGTCGAGAGTTCGATCCCCGATCCCGGCGAGGTTTTTAAAAAACTAAAAAATGCGGGTGAACACATCTACAGAATGCAATCATTCGGAAGTGATGTAAAGCCGTGGGGTCCCATGTTAATACAATGTGTAGCATGTAACAGATCCCTTACAAGGGTTGGAACTCCTTAGTCTCGGCAAAATTCTAAGTAGAACTAAGGTACCTGGTACTCTGCATGCTTAGACCTTGTCTACAGGGTTGGCAAAAAGGGCCTATGAAGGCCTACTTGCTTGACATCAGTCTCCTCGCAAGAAACACTACTACTAGTAGTCAAGCTCTAATTTTCAATATGGTATTATGGCAACTATTTTAAGTGTACATTTCTATTTGCAGAACAAAATATTGGTATTAACCCCTTTGCAGAACGACCTAAACATTAGTCGAGCGCGTCTTGATTTCGTGTCGTTTGCCGCAGCATTACTATTATTGTTACCTCAGTAAACCTTTTGGAATTTGGAACATCAGCTCAAGCACACAAAACTCAAGTACTAAATGAGAAGGTTTATTCACATGTACAGTCGTGTGCAAATAAATCTGGGACAGTGTTTTTTTCACATGCAGATTCAGTTAAGAATTTGAAGAATATTTCCATGGATTTCCTCTTATCAGAGAGAGTTACGGGTTTCAGTACCTGTTAAAGTTTAATGTAACTCTTTCTGATAGCAGGAAATTCATGGAGATATTCTTCAATTCTTAACTGAATCTGCATTTGAAAAAAACACTGTCCCAGATTTATTTGCACACGACTGTACGTAAACGTACGACCTATATCCTAGCATCTCAAACGCGTTAGTAAGACCTGCCATCCCAGGTATTCTTCTTCTTTAGGTGGCTATTCGTTCCGAATGTTGGCAATCATCATGGCTATTCGTATTTTGTTGGTAGCTATCCTGAAGGGTTCGGTTGATGATTTATGGAACCACTGTCTTAGATTCGCCAACCACGAGATTCTTCTTCGTCCAGGTCCTCTTTTACTGTTGATCTTGCCCTGTAGTATTTGTTGAAGGAGATCGTATCTATCTGCATTCCTCATAATATGCCCGAGATATTGCAGTTTGCGGCTTTTAACAGTATTCATGATTTCCGTTTGTTTTCCCAT
Source organism: Agriotes lineatus (assembly GCA_940337035.1). Lineage (NCBI taxonomy): Eukaryota > Metazoa > Arthropoda > Insecta > Coleoptera > Elateridae > Agriotes > Agriotes lineatus. Next base: position 81,619 of record CALNHX010005632.1, on the reverse strand, counting down.
TCGCTCTAATACCTCTCTATTGGTAACTTTTTGGGTCCACCATATTTTTAGCATTCTTCTGTACAGCCAGAGTTCGAAAGCTTTAAGTCTCCTGGTAGTTTCTGAGTTAAGAGTCCAGGTTTCTACGCCGTACAGAAGAACAGAGAAGACATAACATCTTAGGAGTCTGAGCTTTGTTTGGAGTGTGAGGTCGTGGGTTTTAAATACCGCGCTCATTTTGTTGAAAACAGAGCGTGCTTTCTCAATCCGGCATTTGATTTCCTGTGAGTTGTCCCATCTCTCGTTGATAATTGTCCCTAAGTAAATGTATTGGGATACTCGTTCAATTCTGTTTTGATTGATGTATAGGTTGACCCCACGTATGACTTCTTTACTGATGACTATGAATTTGGTTTTGTTGGTGTTTATTTCCAGCCCCAATACGGAACTCATTTGAGCTATTCTATCCATCAATTTCTGTAGTCCTTCCAGTGAGTCCGCAAACATGGTTGTATCGTCTGCATATCGTATATTATTAAGTTTAACCCCATTTATTGAGATCCCTTCATTGATATTGTCAAGGGCCTCTTTGAATATGTGTTCAGAGTATACGTTAAACAGGATGGGGGACAGTATGCATCCTTGTCTTACTCCTCGTAATATTTTAACCTCGTCTGTATGACTCCCGTCTATTCTGAGCACTGCGGTTTGATTTCAATATAGGTTTATGATCATATTTAGATCTCTCTGTCTTATTCCTATATTTTTGAGTATTTCAATCAGTTTGTTGTGTTTCACCCGGTCGAATGCCTTCTGGTAGTCTATTAGACAGACAAAAATGTTGCAATTAACATCTCTGCATCTTTGAAATAGTAATTGTATACTAAACAGGGCTTCTCTCGTTCCAACCGCTTTCACGAATCCAAACTGATTTGGTGCAATCTGGTTTTCACATAATCTGTATATTCTTTTGTGGATTATTGTGAGGAAAACTTTAAGAAGATGGCTCATCAGGCTTATTGTTCTATAATCGCCGCAGGTATAAGTGGAGAAAAAGTAACATATGAGCAAATGAAAACGAAATCAAGCTTGGCTTAGAAAAAAATGAGGTTACTTGGAGCACCTTGGAATTAGAGGTGAACTTTTAAACTGGATAACATCGTTCCTCAGCAAGCGAACATTCCGGGTTCGTATTGGTACTAGTCTGTCCGATTCTTATGAAGTATTAAGTGGAGTACCCCAAGGCTCTGTTTTGGGACCACTCCTGTTCACCCTATATATTGCAGACCTGAAGCACTGTATCCGTTCATCATCAAGTTTTTTTGCTGATGATACAAAGTTTTACAGCAATCCACTGGACAAGGAAAATACATTACAGGAAGATTTGGAACAAGTTCTGGATTGGACAAAAACTTGGCTTCTCAACTTAAACTCAACAAAATGCACAGTGATCCATATAGGAAAGGCTAACCCGAAAAACGTTTTCATATTAGATGGTGCACAGCTAAAAGCAGTTGAATCTCAAAGAGACCTGGGAATAGAAATTACAAGCGATTTGAAATGGGAATGTCATATTTCCAGCATAGTCAAAAAGGCGAACACCACTCTATACCTTATTAAGAAAGCGTTTGGTTCTATTAATTCAGATACATTTCTAAAGCTGTATAAAACATATGTGCGACCAATCTTAGAATTTGGGTTCCAGATATGGTCACCCTACTTCAACAAGGATATTTCTCTCTTAGAACGTGTTCAACGAAGAGCCACTAAAATGCCAATAGGTTTTGGGAGATTGACGTACCAAGAAAGACTACAACGTTTACACTTAACTACTCTTGAATCACGTAGGAAAAGGGGTGACCTAATAGAAACCTTCAAAATTCTCGCAATGGACCACTACACTTGTGGAAATGACTTAAGAGTGATGTATGAGCCAACTATAGCAAACCATCTTCGTGGGCACCACTTAAAGTTAAGGAAGGGACGATATTCCTTAAATCCGAGGAAGAACTTTATTAGTAATCGCGTTGTGGAAGACTGGAACAATTTGACTCAAGAAACCATTAACTCTACCACCATTGATCACTTCAAGAATAAAATAGATAGCTAATGTTAACTACAGTTTTAATTGCCAGTGCTAAATAATAGTGAAAGTGTCAGTTGCTGCCAGATAATTTTGTTTTTTCCATTTTTTACTACATAAAAATGTTTTATATTCTGTCACATATATCTTCTGTCATTTAGATCAATTTTATTTATTAATTTAATCTTTTCCATTCTAATTTCAAACACACTATATAAATGTGTTTTTTTTGTGTTATTTCTTAGATATTTTGTGGCCATTAGAATAATCTTATTTTTATTTTATTTGTGATATTATCTTGTATTTAATTTTAGTTTACGGTGATATTGTTAAAAACATGCCTACTTTGTACCTTTTGTTGAAAGAAGACGTCAACAGCTTAATGCTGCCTGTCTTCTAACAAGAATAATAATACTTGCTCTATTACTTTTGATGTTTTTAATTTAAATATGCCAGTTATTATAATAGTAGAAGTGTCAAGTTGTTTAGATTATCAAATTTTAAATTACACATGTTTTTAATCATTGAACACTTTAAGTAGTCCTTATAACTTAATCCGTAATTATTGATGTAGCAGATGTAAACATTGTTTGTGTTGGGTTTTCTGTTAATTTTCAAATAAAATTTTGACGACAGTCGGTGACAATTTTGCGATGGTTGCCATAATACCATATTGAAAATTGAAGCTTGACTAAATAATAAAAATGTTGTCGTGCTCACAACACGTTTAAGGTGATCCTTTACCGTTGAAGAGATTGCCATGTTCTGGACACACTGAATATACCCACCACAAGACTAAAGTGTCTCTTAATCTCTTGTGTCATTGTTGTAAAAATTTAACAAACTCCCTTTAATCCCTTTGTTATAGTAAAATACACATTGCAGACCGTGGCTTTGATCTGCAAATGTCAATTTTCTGTCACCAACTGACATCGGAAAAGCTGTTTTATTTAAGCAAAACGACTATAAAATGGTCTACTGTAGCTTGGTTGTGGATTTTTTTAACTTCACCGTCTAATACGGGGTGATGGAAAAATGGCGCCCCCACACCATACTACCGTATTTGGTGTTCAAAAGTAATCATAAAGCCGTTTTCAAAATTTTCCTGTTTTACGTGGTTGAGAACTACAGAAATCTTAATAGTAAAATTGAAGTTCCTATTACAGCATCTTTCCTAGCATTGTACATGGTTTTATTGAAAAAGATGCAGTACGCCAATGTATCACTCAGCTTAAGTCAAAATAATAATGAAAAAACGGATTACCTATTCAAAAATTATGTTTTCGTGAAAATTACTAAAAGGAATATTCGCTCATCATAAAAACACTGCTTTATTTAAGAATGTTTAAAAAATAAAGTGACATTGTTTAATCATCATACCTCCAAATAGTGCACAACCCTACATGCCGGCCGTGTTAAACCGTCAAAAGTACCAAGGCTTCATTCAACGGTTTACTATTTTCGGGTTATTGTAAAAAAACTTCCCATTACTTGTAATAGGGATACTAACATTTCATTTAATAATAAGGAGGGCCCATCCTGCCTTACTGAATGGGACCCACGGTCGCCCACGCGCTCCGTTTAAACACACTCTTATTATTTCTGTAATAATGTTCTACTGTGCAGCAGTTCTACATTTTAAATGTGGCATACGTCGAGGGCTACAGCTAGTTGTTTAATATTTGGCAACTGCGTGACATCTGTATTTGTAAAATAACTACAAGCAATGACAAGGGAGTTTAGGGTAGATCTCCATCTGATACACGATATGTTAAGAGGTTACTTTAGAGTGCAAGCTCTTGCACCAGGTAATGGTCCGAAGGTTAGAGTTCTGCCAATGGTTTATGGAGCGGCATAATGGCGATTCAGATTTTCTGTCACATATTATATGGATAGACGAATCAATTTTTACTCAGGATAGCGTCTTCAACATGCAAAATAATCACATATGGGAAGTGAAGAAGCCACATGGTGTAAGGGCTGACGGCCACCAGGAAAGATACCAGATCAATTTCTGAGCTGGTATTAAAAATCAGAATTTAGTAGGACCACAAGTTTTGCCCCCAAGATTAAACAGCAATAATTATCTGTAGTTCCTGTAGAATAATTTATTATATCTACTGAAAGATGTTCCATTAAATTTGCGTTGGAACATGTGGTATCAGATGGATGGTGCTCCTGCACATTATGGTGACGTTGTAAAAAGGTGGTGTCATGAAAATTTTCGAGGAGGTTGGATGGTTCACGGTGGAGCAGTGAACTGGCCACCGCCCACGGCGAAGCCCGGATATTACGCCTATAGATTTCTTTTTATGGGATTTTTGAAGGACAGGGTACACGCAGAACCCATAAATAACATACAGCACTTGCAGCAGCGAATAGATGCAGCAATTGCTGAAACTATTCCGGCGATGCTGCACAGACTGCAGTTCAATTTAATTCGGAGAATCCAGACATTTTGAACACCTATGAGTTTATGTTAAAGTTATCCGGTATTGTTAATTTAGATGTTTTTGGCTTTGTTTAAGATAGTGTGTAAGCTTGATAAAGTTAAATTTGATTTTTGTTTTTAATAGTTGTGTGTTTTTGAAAAAAGAACCAACAACCAAGTTTATAGTATATATTTCACAAAAAATGAAAAAAAATATTGTTTATTCTTCAAATTCGCTGCAGATTTATTTACACAAAAATTGCCGTAATAGCTAGAAAATATTTTTTCATCGGATTCTTTTCGTATGAACCATAACGGACTTTGTAGTACCCTTGGGGGCGCCAACAACAGTTCTAAACCTCTAATTTTAGTGAGTATGCCGCTCGTAACAATGAGAATAAAAATACGTGTAACCGTTCCGCCAGGAACGCCGCATGTAAACTCAGCTCAAGGTTAATAACAAATTACTTTAAAATGCTGGGCGTAAGTTTATCAAGAACGTATGTATTTGCACTTTGCTAATCTACTGATAACGGAAGGACAATGGTTGTCACGTTAGTTACGCAGCGGAGGCGTTTTAAGAAAGGACGTTTTTGCCAAAAAACCGCCCTTCGCGAGTGGTGATGTGTGCTGTGCGGCTGCTGAGCGTCCAAAAATGACGGACGTACAACCAGTACAACGCACACGAAAAGTGTCCAGGCTGTTCCAGAAGATGTTGGGTTCCAGAGACGATTTGCGGGCTGAGAGTTCCCGGTCGGCCCAAAGACCACCAGTGCAGAGGCAAAGGAGCAACACCTGGACCGCCAGTCGCATCGGATCCGTCGTTTCCGTTGCCCACGAGCCCCGGGGGTCCATGTTCGAGCTTGATGGGGTAAATTGACATGTATAGTGTTAAGCTAGCTTATCGCTACCAATCGGTTTAGAGCGGAACGATAGCGCACCAGCGTCCTCATGTGACGAGGACTGACTAGATTGCAGTGATAAGCACAATTTCGGATGCGATTCCAACCGTGTGAATCTTCAGCTGATGCAACGTGCCTACGAAAATAATGACGATGACTTCCCGTTCCACTAATGACCATTAAAGCAACGTTAATTTAAGGAACGGGCGCTTTTAATGTAACGTTGATAAACTGACGACTTGTTGATCAACAGTTTTTTATCTGCACGTCATAATTTGGGAGATGCTGATAACAGTCTAATAAGGCTGTTTCTAGGTTAGGATTAACCACTGCTTAAAAATATGAGCTCGTTTTCGTAATCTGAAAAGTAGTTTTATATCCAAACAAAAATAACAGCTACTTTCGACAAAACGTAAAAAAATGAACTGTTCCGTTAGGTGTCTGACTCATTTTCTAGTCGTTTATAATGCAATACTACTTAATTATAACAGTCATGGAAAGTTTAGGTTATCAAGAGTAACTATAAAAGATACAAAGGGTAAAAACGCTCAAACCGATTTATTAGAGAAAAAAGAAATTTTTCTTTTAAATTATTAATCATCTTTTCTTTCCAACTTCATATGAAAAAACTAGTTTTGTCATCTTCAAAACCTGATCTCTATAAACAAAGAGTAAGCCCGAGCAGATTTTTTTTCTTTTGCTATTGCATTTTATCCAATAAGTATCTTTTTCCTGTTTAACATTTTTCCTACCCAATTGTCACAAATTATCTAAAGAATATATAGTTTTTTTTTTATTGTAAAATACTTAGATATATCTGAATGAATCATATTGTGGAGCGGGAGCAAATTACATACAGATAGTCTGTATGAGATAACATCCATTTTGGAGTTGATATCGCATTATACAAATACGCTTAATAATCAATCATTCTAACTAGTTGTATGCAGTTTATAAAATGAGAGATTACGCGTACCATAGAATCAAGAGACAGTTCTTTTATAAAACGGGAAAAGTAAAGAACAAGGAACCATTAAAGGTCGTCTGTTAAAACAGTTGAAAGACATAGATTTGCACACTGGAACAGTTTCATATACCTATAATTATTATTTCGCACATTGTCGTCATCTTGAAATATATAAATATCGCCATGAGTTATGTGGTGGTAAAATATCAAAAAGCTTCTATTTTATTAAAATTATTAAAAAAAATTAGTGGGCTACAAAAGAAAATAAACTGAAAGACATCGGAAAATGTTTGCTATATGATTAGCAAGATACTTTGAATCTACAAAAAACAGAACATGAGTAAAACTGTGATTAACTTGATTTACTATTAATTCCCACAACTGTATATTTTTGTTTTGTTTTACTTATTGTGACATATCTCTTTTTATGTTTACTTTAAAGATGTCAGAATTGTGATTAAATTATACACAAGATGAAAACACAAGTCAGTGTGTGAGGGTTTAATCGAATTAGCTGTCAAAGTAAATAAACGTAAGCAGTTCGCAGTAGTTTCATTACGGTCTGTTTCGTAGAAGCAGAACTCACTAAAATGACGATAATAACGATGACATATAGATGTTATTTATTCCTGTATATTTAAAAACCAGATAATTTATGGCAAACTTAGAAAACACAATTTCTGAAAATCCACGCGACTCATCTCGACCCCTGCCACAGAATTACAAGCTATAACCTTAGTCGTAAACCTAATTCTGTGCTTAATATTATTTAAATGAAAAAGAAACACCTCCATCATTATCAAGTAGTCTGACGATGATTTTGATAGAAAACTCCATTGGTTTGAATAAAATAATAGAAATGCAATGGTGTTCCGTTTTTGCCAGCTCTGTGTTTTTTGTCTAAATGAATTTATGAAACACCAACTGCCATTATTCGTCACAATATAATCTCCATTGGACATAAAAGCTATATAGCCATCAATATTAGCAATGTGAATTAGAATTATACGAGGTAAAATTCTTGGAATATTGTGATCGTGAAACAATCGCTTCCGAAATTTTCAGATCTTCACATATCCAGAATTCCTAGGTGATGAAATAGTACATTACACTTCAAGAGAAGAAACTTTTCCATTGAGTGGAAAAGACATTTTCTTCTCGAATGGTGTATACTATTTTTATATTTAACTAGCTGGCCCGGCAAACGTTCTGCCCAAAAATAATTTGTCTCTGAAACCCCGTTTCACCACTATAGAGTTTTAATGTTATGTCATGTCCATTGTCTTGGACTTAAAAATAAATGCCATTTTCACAATCAACTTCCCAAAAAACCTCAATAACGACACCCATATCGATTTTTAGGCTTATTTACCCCATTTCACTCCCTAAGAGGTAGCGGACCCGACAGACGTTCTCCTGCCCGAACGTTGGTTTGCCTGCTATTAGCGAGTTCAGCAAACGTTTTTTCGAAATTCGAATTTTCGAATTTTTTTCATTTTAAAAATATTGAGGGGTGGTGGGGGGGTGACATTTTGGGGTTATATGTTCTGATATGCGAGAAATCTTTTAAAAAAATTTAAAAATCGACAAATTTTTTTTTTAATCCTAGAACCCGATTGCAGCGCCACCTACCGGGTCCAATTGTGAATGTAAACCACCCAGGGACCCACTCAAACACACACAAAAAATTTCATCAAAATCGGTCAAGCCGTTTAGGAGGAGTTCAGTCACATACTCACGTACAGAAGAATTATATATACGTATAAAGACAAAAAAAATAAGAATTTATTCGAAAAGAAACTTTTTAAACGAGTAACCTCGATCGTATCCTTACCTCTCTCTAGAAAGGAAAAATTTTTTTATAATACCTGCATCAGAATCGCCATTTAAAGCACGCCTGAGCGTGCGAATACAGGCGATTAAAGCTCGCCGAGCTTCAAAGGTTGTCAAGGAAACGACTGAATGCAACAACGGACATGGACGCGACAAAAACGTAAATAATTATCGTAACTATAGTAGCAATATTATTATGCCCTCTCGATTTATCACGACAAAAATTATTTCTAAGTGTTTAGTGCGTAATTTATTTCCAGTATTGGAGGTATAATAAAAAATAGCGTAAAGTATTCGTGGATAACTGGTCTTTAAAACACTCGCGCGTGTTTTAAAGACTTTGTTATCCACTCATACTTTAATATACTATTAATTTGCAGAGTGGCGAAATACCCAAATAAAGAATATGAATTAAAAATTTCATTACGCGACTCAGTTTTGTAAATGTTCATTTTTCGACGACTGACATCGAAAGTAGATTTTTCTCACTGTCATTTGACAACAGAAAGTTGACATTTGCCGCTGAGCGTGCGTTTTCATCTTTTTGCCGCTCGCCGAGCGTTTTGGGTTTCCGCGTGAACAAAATAGGTAGCCACGTCCGAATGTTTCCTTGACAACGCCCGTCATTTGTGGAAATAATCGCGTCACATGCCATATAGACTGCGCGAGTAATGTTAACTTGATTGTCACATTAATTTTTGCGATAAAACGAAATTTGATATTTTCCTTTAATAATATGCTCAGTCGTCGAAAAAATAGTATGTATATTTCGAGCTAAAAGTGCGCTTGCCGCTTTTGCATGATTGCTGGTTTCGACTTCGTCTCAACCAGCAATATTCATGCGCAAGCGACAAGAATGCACTTTCAGCTCTTAACATACAATATACTATTCCACCCCCATCACAAACAAAGATAGATTCCGATATCCTGAGATTGAAATATTTCGTATATAGACTGGCAAAAGCTGGAATAGTGAAAAATGTACCAAACTTTACCGTCTAATAAAATATGATGAAGTGAATCTAATATCCCTCTTTCATTTTTCGTTGACATGTATAATTCGGCCAAAAGAGCGCGTCTCCACTGTTGAAATGGATACATTATCCGTGGGTTTACTTGGTTCCATTGTAACGGGTGGGCCAAGTAGAAGTTTCTTTTTAAAAATGCAATAAAATGAACAACAATATTTTTTTCCATATATTATGGCTTTATTGGAAAGAGCAAAATTCCCATTATTTATGGAATACGATTTCATTTATGTGTCTGTCTCGTTATCGCTTCTCAGTTTGGACCTTAGAGCAGCTCGAAATGGACGACGATTTTGGTCGAAAAAGCATCTTTTTTGATGAGGCGCATTTTTATTTCGGCGGTCATGTTAACCAACAAAACTGCTCTGAAAACCCGCATACGATCGTCGAGAAGCTAATGCATCCTACGAGAGTGACAGTTTGGTGCGGATTGTGAAGTGGTGGCATAATTGGCCCATTTTTTAATGCTGCTGTAAATGCCGTTTCGGTCAACGGTCAGCGGCGTCAGCGGTACAGAGGCATGATAACCCACTTTCTGTGGCCAGAAATTGAGGACATAGACTTGGACGACCTTTGATTTCAACAGGATGGCGAAACATGCCATACCGCCCATCAAACAATCGATCCTTTGCGCACCAAGTTCGGTAATCGTGCAATGAGCCGTTTTGGTGATGTCAATTGGCCGGTTTGGAGCTGCGATTTGACGCCGTTGGACTTCTTTTTGTGGGGTTTCGTAAAAGATCGATGTTATGCGGACAATCCACAAACGATCCAGCATCCAGGCGCTTAAGTTGAATATTGGCCGAGCAATTCGTCAGATAGAGCCCGAAACCATCAAAAATGTCTTGAAAAATTGGGCTGACAGGATGCGTTACTGCTAGGGATGGGCGCGTGACGTGAAAACAGTCGTGTCACGTCGGGTCACGGCGTGTCACGTCGTGAACGTGACTAATATTTGAAAATCGTGACGTGAACGTGAGTGAAAATTTCCAAGGCGTGATTCACGTTTCACGTTAATTTCACGTTAAATATTTAGGGTGCCCCAGGTGAACCTATTTTTAGAAAAGTAATGTTTCGTTTTGTATACTCGACTTAACACTGAAAATGTTGATTACGTTTTATTTTTAAACCAATTTATTGTGTAGATGTGTAGATGAACTTATTATTCTAATAAAAGTAATGTTTTGTTTTGTATACTCGCCTTAACACTGAAAATGTTGATCCTTTTTAAACCTACGAACATATACCTTCTATACTCATACCAATAAGGGAAACGTCAATTCCAATAACAGCTTTTGGTATTAAAAGTAATGTCGTTGAAGACCGCTGCAAGAAATGTATTTGCGAGGAATCTGTATTTATCCCTTGTCGTAAGTTATTGTAGTCAATTTTCATTTTTTTCTTTTTGTGTCAAGTATTCTGATTGCAACATATCACGTAAATTATGTCGCGTGCAAAACATATTTTTAGTTCTGTTTAGGGTTTTTTCATTGATTTTAAATTTGAACATTTTGTTCTATGTGAATTTAAATTTTGAAATAAAAGTTGCGTGTCACGTCGTGAGTGGCGTGTCACGCCGTGAACGTGAGTGAACGTGAGCGTGAACGTGCGTGAACGTGAGTGTTTAAAGCAAGCGTGAAACGTGCGTAACGTGAGTGAAAACTCACTCACGCGCCCATCTCTAGTTACTGCACAGCCAGTCAAGGCAGCCACATGAATGAAATCGTATTCCATAAATAATGGGAATGTTTGCTCTTTCCAATAAAGCCATAATATATGGAAAAAAAATATTTTTGTTCGTTTTATTGAATTTTCAAAAAGAAACTTCTAGTTGGCCTACTCGTTATTAGTTGTTAGCTCAATCTAGCATTCATCATTACTCCTACTCCCCGTATTTTCGATCCAGAATGAAAAAGAGATCTTCTAGTTAAAATCTGTGTTCCGTTACCTTTCTTTTTGGTTTCGCATAGTTCCAGAACTTCCAATCTATATTTTATCATCTCTTCTGTTGATTCTATCATTTCCATTCAGTCTTCTCATACTTCACGTTGTCCAGTAATCTGCCCGCCGAGGCTATCCTTTTGTCTTTGAATCATTTAATCTGGCTTGTAAGATTAGCCCAACGAAGGTAGGTCCCATAAACATCGGGACCTGGTACTGGGCCGTCAGAGCCTGGTTTTTTATCCAGCAAGATGTAGAAGTACGTGCATGTGGATCAATGCGAAGGTGGCATTTATTGGCACCTTAAATTTCATCCTTATTTATAAACATATGTTCCAATCAACTTGTGAAAAAAAATCTAAAACGGATACTGTATGAAGATGAAGTATAGGTAGACTTAAAAAAAATAATACATATTCTACCGAAATAAGATTTTTTCAGTTACCAAGTGCACTACATCCGACAAAATTCGAACCAAAACAGCTGGAAACGAATTAAAGATATTACTCTGAAAGAACAAATACGTTTATCTAATCATCAGAGTAGTTGCCGAATTTAAAAGTTGGCACCATTATCACAAACTCTTATCTTCTCCAGATAATGTCGTATTACAATTTAGGATTTCGCTGAAGATGACTTGACAGCTTGGCTTTGAGGATAAGAAGTTGTGGCAAGGATTGCAAATTGAAATACTAGATACGTGTATAGTGTTAGCAACGAGCACACCATTTAAAACAAATATACATGCTCACAGAAAATCCCTAAACAAATACTGAAAAACGAATTTAGAGAAAAATAAGCCATATAAAAACCACAATCTGAGTCGGAACAGACGGAGCAAAACAAACTCTGAAGCGATTAAGGATGATGGCAAGTTTTAAAAATATAAACTACTGAAAAAACGTCGAGAAACTGAGATGTATCAAGGATAAACCAGTGTACTCATTTTCTTAGATATAATTAGAGAAAGAAAATTGTTGTATTATTAAAATGAATTCGAACTTATATATTAAAACTAATGACAGAATTACGTATTTGTAATACGATTCGCGTATTACAAATAACATAATCATAATTATAATATTAATAGTATTGACAAAATAAGGCAGTATAGTTAGTCATCCTGACTGCCGAGCCTGGAGCCGCGAGTTCAATCCACAAGTTTAAAAATATTGATAAAAATCTTTACACTATGCTACTCATATATTTTAAAACTTAAATTTTCGAGGAGGTGGAAAACCATGATGCTTCCACTCCAATTATAAATCTTTAATGTCTTCACATAAAAAAAATTGAATTTTAATATTAAGTCTTAGTAGAAATGTGAAATATTGACTATTCAATTCACCTGTCATCTGTCGAAAAGTAACCTTGAAACTCCAGAATTCTGACGTTTCTTGACCAATCAAAAAAATATCAGTGGATATATCTTCCTAGAAGGTATTCAAGTGACTATTTTTAACAAATGCGATTTTTATTAGAAAAAGTCGACATTAGTGTTCTGTTACTATAGAAATTGGGTAGTGTGTGGCTAGATTTACTGAAAACTAATTTGAAAAAGGTAGTTTGGTTCATTAAATAGTCCCTCGAATACCATACTTAGTCAAAGTTAAGTAGATTATTTTTGCGGTGGTATCACTACTCATGTCCATTGCGCTTGGGATTAGGACTCGTGCTAGCGCACTCGTCCTAATCGTACCAAAGCGCAATGGACATTCGTGACACCACCACAAAAATAGTCGACATAACTTTGACTACTCATGGTATTATAAGTGAAAATATTTAAAAAATTGAAAAATGAATTTTTAGCTAAAGTTAAAAAAAATAAGTATTTTCTGGCCTCGAGATTTCTCACTTAGCTAAAAATAACACACTCTAAAAAAATCTCATTGAAATCTTATTTAATTTACGAAAAAGGGCAATTTTTGGATTTTGACATTTTCGAAAAACTCCATTTTCTCAATAAGTAAAAATCACTCGGTATATATGATAGAGGTTAAATAGGTTTTTAGAGAAGGACAAATTATTGACGTAAAAAGTTTTTTTGAAAATTCAAAAAAAATGTTTCCCATATTCCGAGTTCTCAACATGGCTTTGTACCAGGACGTTCCGTGATCTCTAACCTTTTAAATTCAGTCAATCTGTGGACGACCAGGCTGGATAGGGATGAGGCAGTGGATGTGATATACCTCGATTACAGCAAAGCTTTCGACAAAGTCCCCCACAATAGATTGATACAAAAAATTGAACATATTGGGCTACGAGGAAAGTTGTTGACATGGATAGCCGAGTTTCTTACAAACAGAACATTCCATGTTAGAATTGGAAGTGGTTTATCTAACTCTTTACGAACAACCAGCGGAGTACCACAAGGATCTGTCTTAGGACCAATTTTATTTCTTATTTATGTAGCAGATCTTCCTATCTTACTTCAAAGCGAAACAGCTATATATGCCGACGATACAAAAATCTTTGGGAATACTACATCACACATAGATCTTCAACGTGATTTAAACATTGTCAACGAATGGAGCTCTGCTGGTTACTGCCTTTAAACACTGACAAATGTTCGGTGCTACACGTAGGTAAAAAGAATCCTCGTCTTCCTTACTTCATAGAAAACTCTAAGGTTGACGATACTGATATCCAACTAGATCTGGGAGTTACTGTAACATCCACTTTAACTTGGACTGACCATATCACCGGTATAGTTAAAAAAGCTAGATCCAAACTCTATCTTTTGCAGAAAGCATTTCCGAATCCATCTCAGCAGTTAGCTGCTAAATTATATACCACTTATAAGCCGTTCACGACCTTTTTGGGACAGAGTTGGCTATGATTTTTTCTTTTCATGTTGGACTAACTGATTCGATGATGTAGCGGATGCAACTTTTTTTTCTGTCAGTGTCTGTTCGACATTTTCTTGCCACCACATTGCCAGATTTAATATTTTAATATTCGTAAGAAAATAAATGATTTATCAAATGTGTAAAAATAATTTTAATTTCCATCAAAGGAAAAGTCAAAATGCCCAAAATAATTTTGTTACAACAAAAAATTTCCATTCAACAATGCTACTTTCAATTTAAAAAGAACAGACCAAATTTAAAAGAACGCGAGTTGATGTGGAGACTAGAGAATATCCGGCAACAATGTACCTATTCAGAAAATATAACCTTAAACTGAAAACAACCTAACCTAACACAAAAAGTGTCAATTTCCATGAGGGAATTTAGTTGCAACAGAGGTTCTGTCAACAAAATTACTAGATGGTCATGGCCTCACCTGACCCAAAAAGATCGTGAACGGCTTATACGTACGTCCTATATTGGAGTTTTCATCACCTGTATGGTCTCCTTGGCTAGTTAAAGATATACAGCTGTTAAAAAAGTGCAAAGAGCAGCCACTCGCTGGCCTCCTAGTCTTCGGAACTTATCGTACGAAGAACGACTGGCAAAACTAATAAGGATTCCTAGTTTAGAAAAACGAAGAATCAGAGGGGATTTAATTAAATTGTTTCGTTTTACACATAACCTTTTTCCATATACGTCATGGTCCAGCTCAACGATGATAGTCGTCTGCGTGGTCATCGTTTTAAACTACGCAAGGAGCAGTTCAAAACGTCTCACCGGCTTCACTTCATCACAAACAGATCGTTTGAACACTGGAATGCTCTACCTGAAAGTGTTGTTTGTGCAAGCTCTGTCAGTGCATTTAAAAAACGTTTGGACAAAATTTTCAGTTAGTTAATAAAATCAGTGTGTTTGTGCCTATCTTACTTGCATTTACCTGTTTGTTTTTTCTGCTTAAAATTGATTTTCTTGTGGAATGATTGTATTTTCTTTTTATTATCTTTAGTTTTGGGATTACTTTACTACATTTACCGCATTATATGTAAGCATATCTAACTATATATAACTATATGTTATTTACTACTGTATGAGCGCATTTGTATCTGTATTTGGTGCTTAATAGGTGTTTACACCTCAGCACTAACCTTTGCAATAATAAATAATAATAATAATATTATGCCGATTTTTTGGCGGACACTGTATAACGATACGTATGAAAGTAATTCAAAAGTATGATGTAAATGGCATGCTTCAGTACATAATAAGTACCTATTTTAAGTGCACATTATCTTTTTTACGGCAATAAATGCAGCAAAATAGAGAAAAAAGGCAAACATCGGAAAATTTAGCCGCCATCTTGGATTTTGACTGATTTTCCGGGCCGGGATTAATGGGGATTTTGAGTATGTTAAAATACACACTTTTCATAGTATAATGCAAAAAGAATCATTTGTGTTGCAATTTTTCCCAGGTCAATGGTATTTTTACACTATTTTGACTGTACTAATAGTCAAGGCGGTCTATATTGTTCCAGGCCATGACACTGGGCCTATAAAGTGGCCTTTGAAATGGCCTACCACAATATGGCAACACGGCTGCGCCAACCTTTAACAAAAAATTACTAGTTTTGGTCACTAAATGAGCAATCTGTCAGTGCACTATCCCTCTCATTGTGATGCATGCCAGTTGAAAAAAATCTATAAAATCACTGCTCTTTTACATCACGGTGCGTCACTTCACCGCAATATTCGATTTAAAAACAATTCCTAATGGGTAGGTACCTCATTTTCCATTGCAAGTAAATTGTTACTAATTTTGACTTCCTCTAAAACAGTAATTTCCTCAAAATAACTTGCGTGGAAGCTAGTGATATTGCAATCAGAACAATTTTCTTCATCTTATTACCCTTTATATCTGCTCTTTTAAAGTGCTTTTCACACACAACACTAGCCTTTCCAATCCGCCAGTGTCCTAAATGCAAAATGTCTTTCCATTTTTGTGCCACCGTTCTATTAAATGAAAACTTGAACACACTAACATATGGAGCAACTGATGAAGCGTAAGTTGACTTGCAGCTTGGTACGTAACACTTCAAAGGCATTTCTGGAACTTATATGAACTGCCTTGTCAAAGTAGTTTTTAATGTCAAATATATTTCAAACAAACAAAACTTAGTGTGTCTTGGAATGGCCTACCACACAATTTGGCAACAGAGCCAGTGTCATGGCCTGGAACAATATAGACCGCCTTGGTATAGTCCATGTTTTACACATTCAGGTTTAGATATATTGCTGGAATATCCACACTAGGTGTACTAATACTATTCTTTATGGAACAGCGTATGTGCAGTTTCTTTAATTTTTGTTAATTTATTGTAATATTATTTACGATGGGGGAAGTTCAATAATATTATGATTCTAATTATTATAATATAATAATCCATCTACAAGGACTTACAGAGAATATTCTTATCTTGGTGTTTGAACTTGAATTTCAAGTTGAGCCGCAGCCTTGATCACACTCGTCATTTTGTATTGCACACACAATCTTGCTTTTGCAGTTCCTACATTTTGATGTGAACTAATTCCTTTTTGCTATTTTTATATTGTGTGGTAGTTATACTTATACTTCTATTTAGAGTTTGCTTAATATGGGAGAATGATCACTTTCTAAAAATGTGGATGACGTTGCAAATGTAAAATTGCTCTTCAAAGTTGTATTGGGGTTCTGAAATAAAATTGCTAAAATTAAAATTAACAACTGCTTCTGCGTTAGTCTAAAGCTTTTACCCTGCACCTGGAGTATATGTATCTAACGTTACGTTGAAGATGGGTTTTTTATAGTTTATCTGTTAAATTCGTTAAAAGCGTTACCGTTCACTTGAGCTTCCAAACTGTGCCAACCTTGATGCGTTTCATTCCGTACAGAGATAGCAACTTATTATTTATCAAGTATTTGCTAGCGGAAGCGACAAGTGAAAAACTAAATACTGTAGTCATTCGATTAGAAATGTTGCAGAATCTAGTTTTGAACGAAATGAAATGAAGAACAAAACGTGACGAAACCCTTTCAAACCGGGGCAAAGCCAAGGCGATTAAAAAGAACTCGCACCATATTCAAAATCCATCCAGATTAATATGAAACGGAGTAGCTGGGTATATTAAGACACTTGAGTTTAATAACATTTGTGATATTGCCATTTTTGTAATTGTCAATTTTTTTACGGTAGGCATATCGTTATCGTACAATTAAATTAAAAAAGGTAAAAAGGTAAAGGTTCAGGGTCATTTCAAATCACCCAACTGGGGTGGGCTGCTATAGGGACCTTGCGTCTCTCTTCAGCCAATAAAGGGAATTTCACGATGGATTGATTAGAGAAAGGAGGAGTTGCGAATGAAAGAGAGTCCAGGAAAGGTAGAGAAGATACTTTGTTAACTCAAGAAAACCACCTATAAACCTGAATCAGAGCACACGGCCATGGGAATCGAACTCAGAACCTCCCAAATGCTAAACAGACGTGCTAACCAATAGTCCACAGAGCTCGGTCAATTAAATTATGACACTTAAACACAAATAGGAGGTTAAACTTGATAGCTTTGAGTGCTACAAACTGCGCCCTACGGAACGCAAGAAAGCATTTTAGTCAAAGCACTCTTGACCCGTTTTTCTTTTAGACACATTTTATTGGATTCACCCCAAAAATTTGAAATTGAGTTTTCAACAGATCTTCACGTTTTAGAGTCCGCTGAACCCAAAAAACATATTTTTTTCATTGGTCTGTCTGTCTGTCTATCTGTGTGTCTGTCTTTCTGTCTGTGAACAGAATATCTCAAAACCGAAAAGGGGTATAGCGTTGAAACTTCATATATAAGTTTTGTGTACTATGTAGATGCGACAGCAAGCTTTTGAAGAAAATCGCATAACCAGAAGTAGATGTTTACTCTTGTGATTTTTCAGTTTTTTTCGATTTTTTCAAAAACGGCTTTAACGATTTTTTTCAAACTTTGCATTTTTATTAAATTTTTAATGTGTATTGAAGTGAGATAGGTGATTTTCCAGTTCAATACTTCTAAAATGGGTTTCTTTTGTTTTTTTTTTTCTATTTTCTTTATTAACTCCTATTTTAAATTGAACACCCGGTATACTATTACATTTTTGAATTTAGCTTAAAATTATAGAGAAAATTTGTCTCTTCACCTAACGCTCTATTTTGTACCGTTTTTGTAGAATTTGTAATTTTTGGAAATTTTTGCCAAATGCTTAAAAATTTAAAATCAAATTTTTGGTTAATTATAAGATCACTGTAAAAGGAAGTTGTGTGCGTGTATCACACTAGATTTTTTTATAATTAGCCTCACACGAATACTTCCTCAATGCAGAGACTAGCAATGGTTGTTCGCCTGTACTAATCGCAGCAAACTGGTTTTCCTAAAAGGTAAAAGAAGAATTTTAAAGCAATATAAATTTTACTCACTCTTTATATGGACCAGACTCGATCTGCCAGGTCTGTAAAACCACTATTCAAAGAATGACTCCATCGAACTAGAAGTTAGACAAAACTTTGTTTTCAGGTTATAAGACAGCATAAAATTTAGCAATTCCACCTCAATTTAACTGTACGCGATGATGAACCTTGAAAATTCAGCATCATGTATAGTGTGTAGCAAAAGCCCCAGAGAACACTTTAATAGCTCTTTTATTATTAAAAAGAAAACGTTTATAACTCCAAATAATTTCAAGCTTTATATTTCTGCGGCAATAAAAATGATTTTTCCGTCGACCTCCCTATAAAATGTGATTTTACGGACGCATTTGCGTACCAAAAATGTCACTTTTTTGGACACCATTAATTTTTCGTCCGTAAACACTTTTCGTCCGCAAACACTCTACGGCAGCACTTTACAGCCAGCCGCAAACGCTTTTCGTCCGTAAACACTTTTCGTCCGCAAACACTTTTCGTCCGCAAACGCTTTTTGTCCGCAAACGTTTTTCGACCTCAACAACTCTTATAATTCGGACTTCACTTTAATTTTTTTTCAAATTATGACAGTCGACGGAAAAATGTAATATGCACCTCGGACGAAAACTGCTTTTTATGGCCTTGACTGATTGCTTGCCTCGGCTATCGCCTCGGCCAGCAATTGCAGGTATCGTCCATAAAAAGCCAATTTTTGGTCCTTGATGCATAAATAACTATTATCTACGACCACCACTAAAAGTAGGCCTTTTAGCGCTAGCTTTTTTCACTAAAAGTGACGTTTTATAATTTAGCGTGTTTAAAGAAATCAGCTGTTTACTTTTAGCCCATGTGCTAAAAGTGAAGTGAGGTTATAGAACTACAATTTCGAACTGGAAGTGAAGTTCTAAAGTTATTCTAGTTACTTCTTGCGTTAGAGGTAAAGTGTTTTTGAAATAATTAAAGCGTTGTGTAATGAATACAGTGAGATGTGTAGTATTAATAATTATGACATAAATTAGAAGTGTCGTAGATGCAAACCTTTGTTAAATCGATATTTATGGATTAATAACAGTAAAATTAAGGTCGTAGATAAAATATTGTATTCAACGCGTGCTAAAAGTCGTTTATGCACGAGACATGTTATGAAACTCAGCCTTTGGCTTTGTTTCATAATTTTCATGTCTCGTGCATAAACGTCGACTTTTACCACTTGTTGCATAAATAACAATTTTTGTACGATAGAACGATTTTATTTAGTTACCGCATTTGTTGCCAAATCAGGAAGCTATGCTTACCGTTGTAGAACGGTAAGTAAAAATTCCAGGCGTCAGTTTTGACACAGATTGACGCAAAACTTAACCTGCTAACCTCGAATATGACATATACTTACAGTGTCACCAACATTATTCTGTGGTATGTCACATTTTACTGACGTTTGAAGAAAAAACATTTCTATCGTCCAAAAAACGTCATAAACATCAAGAACGTTAAGGAATTACCGATCTCAGACAATAATTGGAGTCGTCGCTTCGCTCCTCCTCCAAACAATTGCCTTCGATCGGTAAAATGTCCTTATACCGTTCTTAATACTTAATATACTATTGCTTATAGTTTAACATAGAGTAAAGCCAATTTAAATGTTAAATGAAACAACCAGTATAAATATAAGTACATTTTTGAATTCCTCACCAAATGAGAGATTTCGACATATTTGCATTGTATTGAACTTCTTTCAACTAATGAGATTTTATCGTCTGTATTTTTATAAAAAACTCGCACCAACACGTCCCATACATCTTAAAAAACGTGCACGATGCTATTTAAATATGAAATCTGTAATTTAAAAAGTAATAATACAGAGTGTATCTATAACTTGTATGTTTTCAGGTTCCTGCGGTAATTCTTGGAATTATAAAAAATACATAGTGGTCATAATTTGATCTTTTATAGTTCCTTTTACGATAAAGCGATAAAGGAAGTATTGGATGCACCCCCAAAATTCGAAATTGAGTTTACAACAGACCTTCACGTTTTAGAGTCCCCTGAACCCAAAAAACATGCTTTTGTTCATTGATCTGTCTGTCTGTATAGTATGTCTGTCTTTGTGTCTGCCTGTGAACAAACTATCTCAAAAACGAAAAGAGGTATGGCGTTGAAACTTCATATATAAATTTTGTGTACTATCTAGATGCGACAGAAAGCTTTTGAAGAAAATCGCATAACGGGATTATTATGGTGTTTACTCTTGTGATTTTTCAGTTTTTCGATTTTTTAAAAAACGGCTCTAACGATTTTTTTCAAACTTTATATTTTTATTACATTTTTAAGGTGTATTGATGTGAGATAGGCAATTTTCCGGTTGAATACCTTTAAAATAAGGTTCTTTTGTTTTTTTTAGTATTTTTTTTTCTTAACTCCTATTTTAAATAGAACATCCGGTATATTATTGTTGAATTCAGCTTAAAATTTTAGAGAAAATTTGTACGGTTTCTGTAGAATTTGTTATTTTTGAAAATTTTTGACAAATGCTTAAAAATTAAAAATCAAATGTTGGCTAATTATAAGATCACTGTAAAAGGAAGTTGTGTGCGTGTATCACACCAGATTTTTTAGTGTAGTTTCCCCTGGTATTCTTTTGTTTCTCAATTATTTTGTGGAATACTTTCCTTATTGATATTAGTTAGTAGTATTTATGGGGAGACTGATGTCTAGCTAGTATGCCTTCATAGGCCCTTTTTGCCAACCCCGTGGAGAAGGTCTAGGCATGCAGAGTACCAGGTACCTTAGTTCTACTTAGAATGTTACCGAGACTAAGGAGTTCCAACCCTAGCAAGGGATCTATTACATGCAACTCTTAGACTTGTCTAAGATGCTACTACATATCATAGTAACATGGGACCCACGGCTTTACATCACTTCCGAAAGATGGCATTCTGTAGAGGTTTTTTCATCCGCATTTTTTATTTTTTTAAAATCAAACCGGGATCAGCGATCGAACTCTCGACTCTTAGATGAGTAGCCAGAATGCTTAACCACTGAGCTATGGAGCTCGGCTTCTTGATTGATAGTGCTGACTACCTCATTTTAATATACAGGGTGAAAAAAAAGTCTGGAATATAGCAAATATTTCAAAAACTACCGGAGATGAATTTTTCAAAATTGCCAGACTTATATAGGTAAAAACGGTGCATCTAGGAAGGACAAAACCGTTTCTGTAACTGTACAGGGTTAGTCAGAAAAAATACAAACTTTTGTATTTTAAATTGGACACCCTATATATTACCGAGGAATCAAATAGTCCTTCAAAATACAAATTCAACGATATAGGGTTTGACGGATTTATCTGTCAAAATGACAGATGTGGGGTGACTTAAAGAATAAGGTTTACAACAATAGACCGGTTAATATTGAAGCTTTAAAGGATCATATTAGAAATGAGATACGTCAAATTCGATGGGATACTTTTGACAACGTCTTACGAGAATTTAAAGACAGTATCCCTTCGAATTTGACGTATCTCATTTCTAATATGATCCTTTAAAGCTTCAATATTAACCGGTCTATTGTTGTAAACCTTATTCTTTAAGTCACCCCACATCTGTCATTTTGACAGATAAATCCGTCAAACCCTATATCGTTGAATTTATCTTTTGAAGGACTATTTGATTTTTTGATTCCTCGGTAATATACAGGGTGTCCAATTTAAAATACAAAAGTTGGTATTTTCCTGACTAACCCTGTACAGTTACAGAAACGGTTTTGTCCTTCCTAGATGCGCCGTTTTTACCTATATAAGTCTGGCAATTTTGAAAAATTCATATCCGGTAGTTTTTGAAATATTTGCTTTATTCCAGACTTTTTTTACACCCTGTACTATATTTTACTGTTTTAGAAGTATTACAGATTTTCTGCAAAAAATGCTGAATTTCTGAATAACAGAAAATTGAATGAAAGATATCGTTGAAGGTGTTGTGTGCTTGGATGTGGAAAAATCTAATGCAATTCGAATGCGACTCATTACCTCCTTGCACTTCCTATGTGACGGTACTCGACGCCGAAAGGTAAAAAATGCTAAAAATTCAGTATGCACGTATGTATGTGTATAATTTAATATTAGTAAGCAAAAGCTACGGTGCGAATTAAAATATGTAGGTAGATAATTTAAAGTTGATTTCGACAGTTCATGTTAAAATATTCTTGCACAATAAAATGCATTCTTGACTCTTCCAGTAATTTTAAAATAGTTTTAGCATTGCTTGTTGAATGTTGACGCTTGCGATAATCCTTATCGTTTTAATGTTTATTATCTCGTCTCGACTGCATCACTAGTTTTAAATAAACCAATGTATTGATAGTTGTCTATCTAGACAGGACATATTTTGTTTTCATCGACAAATAAAATCTTAAATAAAAAAGTAATAAATATTTATTTTTATAAATTGCAAGGGAGTTTACGTTAGCTCAAATATTTCAAAAGCGGAGTGCTTAGTCGAAAAATTACGTCTTTATTTTGTTTAAGTCAGCGGTCTCAAACTTTTCAACTTAACGTACCACAATTCACATGTCCGTTTGATTCAGGTACCACTTAGTCTCTTTTTTTATAGATGCTCAACGTTTTGCAATCAGTGTTGAATCCAGGGGGGCGACGGGGGGGGTCCCCCGGAACGACGGGGGGGGGGGTCCCCCGGAACTACTTCATATTCATGTTCTTCGAGTTCCGCGTACCACAGTTGGAAAACCGCTGCTTTAAGTGATGTTTGCGTCAGTTAACTTAAATTCGTCTGATTATTTTTTTCTGATTAGACATTTGAGTGCAAAAATTTGAATTTAATAGTTGTAATTTTTGACAAAAAAAAAAATACAGTAGAGCATATTTTTCATAATCAACCTGTACCTCGTTAAGTAAGTTTTTCCGGAAAAGCATTTACAAGATTTTTTTAAATCGGCCGTGGAGAACGTCGACATCGTCATTAAAATACGAGAAATCGGCAGTGAAGTAATCCATTGTTTTACTAATTTGTGATAAATGACTGACTGAAAACGTCAAAATAACCTACAAAAGTTGATTTTTTTTCAATTTCAAGATTTATTTATTTAGAAAATAGTATACTGTGTATTAAGAGCGCAAAGTTGATTGTCGATTGAGAGAATGTTGCTGCGCGACACGACGCGCTAGCGTCTCAAAATCGGCAATGACACTTGATCTCGAAATATACACACAATATTTTTTTCTACATATAAAATGAGCAAAAGTTATGCGAGCTAATAATTAAAAACCTGGTGTGATACACTCACACAACTTCCTTTTACAGTGATCTTATAATTAGCCAAAAATTTTATTTTTAATTTTTAAGCATTCGTCAAAAATTTTCAAAAATTATAAGTAATACAAATACGGTACAAAATAGAGCGTTAGTTCAAGAGACAAATTTTCTGTAAAATTTTAAGCTGAATACAAAAATCGAATAATATACCGGGTGTACTATTTAAAATAGGAGTTAATAAAAAATTTGAAAAAAAAACAACAAAAACCCATTTCAGAAGTATTCAACTGGAAAATCACCTATCTCACATCAATACACATTAAAAATGTAATAAAAATGTAAAGTTTGAAAAAAATCGCTAAGAGCCAATGAACAAAAATATGTTTTTTTGGTTCAGGGGACTATAAAACGTAAAGATCTGTTGAAAACTCAATTTCGAATTTTTGGGGTGAATCCAATACTTCTTTTATCGTAACAGGAAGTAAAAATGAAAATTCTAAGTACATTTTTATTGATGCTGAAATTTGACGTTAATTGTCAATTTGACATTTAAATTTTCTTGCAAAATTACGCACCAGAATTAATAATTGTACAAATTGTTTGTTAACGTTTAGTTTCGTTAATAATAAAAATTGAAAAAAGATTTCAAATTCATCAATGCTTGTTCTTTTCTTAAGCAGCGAGCGACAATAGTATATTGTATGTTAAGAGCTGAAAGTGCATTCTTGCCGCTTGCGCATGAATATTGCTGGTTGAGACGAAGTCGAAACCAGCAATCATGCAAAAGCGGCAAGCGTACTTTTAGCTCGAAACATACATACTATTTTTTCGACGACTGAGCATATTATTAAAGGAAAATATCAAATTTCGTTTTATCGCAAAAATTAATTGACAATCAAGTTAACATTACACGCGCAGTCTATATGACATGTGACGCGATTATTTCCACAAATGACGGGCGTTGTCAAGGAAACATTCGGACGTGGCTACCACAAAGCAACCACTAATAGAGGAGTTTCTTAAATGCACCTGTCAAATAATTGTTAGGGACTGGCCCACCCGTCGGAGGGCGCTAGTGTCGCCACTCGGCAAGGTTGTGAACCAAACTATAATTAATTATGGGTCGGTATGTGAAGAAGTGTTGTTTCAAATTGTGCCGATTTAGTGTAGGAGACACAAGTTTCCCAACGGCATAGAAAAACCTACTAATAGAAGCGTTTTCTGAATGCATCTGTCAAATCAAATAATTGTTAGAGATTGGCCCATCCGTCAAGAGGCGCTGGTGTCACCTGTCCGCATATTTGAGTTCGCTCGATGCTACAGCGCTGTCTGTGAATGCCAGACTATGATTGGTCCGTGGTGCGCCAGGCAATGCTTGGTCAATGGCTCGTTTTCCTTTATGTAGGTAATTCTGTAGGCAATAAGTAAAATGATTGTTCAATAGATCTAATACCTGCTTTTGTTTACACCCGGACTAGCTCTGATACGTACCTACTGTCAACACCTAATTGCAACTTAAAATTGAGTAACATTCCAAAAATAATATGAACGTAATACAATTGAAAACAAAATATAGGTTATAACAAAAATACATTTTCATAGATCTTTTGAAGTACATCAACACAAACTGCAGCAGATTTGCAAGAAAATAATATAAGCAGCGACTCCAACAAGTATTAAAAGACGACGAAATTCAAAATAACAAATAAGTATAACTACTTATTTATTGTTTCATACAATTCAGCTTAAGTAGTTTCTGAATAGGATGATTTCTTAACACCAAAACAGGGTAAATCTTGTCTGTTCATCTATAGATAGATAGCTATTTATTGGTGCTAATATGCAACAAGTGCACTTACGTAAGTCAAAAAAAAGATTACAATAAAATTAAAACTAATAAGAATCATCGGTTCAAATTCAAACATCATTCAAGAAGGACACGAAGTTGGCGACCAATCAGAGCCCGGCATTCCCGGTCCGCGCTGTGGCATCGAGCGAACTCAAATATGCCACCTGTCCGCCTTTTGAAAAGTGCGTAAATAGTAAACTCATACGTCAAACTGACACCGACAAATCATTTAAAATGCGTGAAAAGCATTTTGAACCAAAGCAAATTGTTGCAATTGAGCACGACTATTGTAAGATTGACAATACCTATTAAACAATATTGATATTTGAATTACTTAAATATATTTGTTATTCGCAAATATTTTGTTTGAATTTTCCATAATTATTGTAAACTTCAGAACCTATAAAGATTTTGCATATTCCGATTTATGCGGTTCAAAACTTTAAAATCGAGATTCTGATGAAGGCAAATTATGTATATGCAAAATTTGTAATGGTGTTGACAGTATATCCTTGATTAATCCAAATATCGTTGTAATGCGTATTTAAATTTTGCCGCCTTGCTGGAATAGTTTCTGGCCCACCCGTTGTAGGGCGCTGAAACTTTTATTCAAGCTTACTGTTTGAGAAATCGCTCTATTAGTGGTTGCTTTGTGGTGGCTACCTATTTTGTTCACGCGGAAACCCAAAACGCTCGGCGAGCGGCAAAAAGATGAAAACGCACGCTCAGCGGCAAATGTCAACTTTCTGTTGTCAAATGACAGTGAGAAAAATCTACTTTCGATGTCAGTCGTCGAAAAAATACTTTTTTCTAATTTGGTGTCTTAACAAAGCCGTTACCGCATCCATTTTGAGTGCGGTCATGAATCATTACCAAATCCGAAATCAACTTTTTTTCGGTTGGTGACATTGCACGAAATGTCAGTGTGAGTTTAAAGTTATAGCCAATGACACTAATTACAGTAAATTAACCATAGCATTTTCGGAAATTTGCCGTATTTCTGACGGAGTGCAGGAAATTTCTGAATTCATTGTGAAACACTAATCCACACTAATTTTACAATTTCACGTGCGAACGCTTGCGAAAAATGACATTTATGGTGAGTCGACTTGATTGTAATTTAAAATTTTGTTTTAAATGTATGCTTTGGAATAAAACTGTTACCAACTGTTAGAAAATTCCATAAATTACCAACATTGATTTTATTTGTAGTAAAACGGTATTTAACTTGCAAATTAGAACAAATTACATAAAAACTCGTTTTATAAAACTTTCGAGCACTCGTCCTTCACAGCACTCCTGCCTTCGGCAGTCGTGCTGCAAACTGGACTCGTGTCGAAATACAAGTTTTATAAAACTCGTGTTTTAATATACTATGGCGCTCGTCTTCCATAGTAGAGTGCTGCAAACTACTTCGGCGCTCGCTGTTCAAAGAACGTCAACTTCGTGTTGACAAAAGCGAGCGCAAAAGTCTACTTTCTATAGCCGTTGTAGAAAAACAAATGTGTCTCTGGGTACTGAATTTCATTTTTATCCCTCGTGTGATTTATTCTTACATTTTAAATTCGTGATAAAAAGCTAAACTTCAGTGCCCAGGTATACAACTAACTATTGACTTATTTTGAAACGGAATCTTCAATTTTCGTATACGCGGAATGGTACACCGCTAAACAAAACTGAATTTCATAAATTAACTGATAGGTCATATACGGATGGGGCCATAATTATATTGATGGGGCCATAATTATATATAACAGCAATGAGATAACATGAATAACAAAATAGAATGCTTGAGTAAGAAAGAGATGACCATACAAAAAAATTATTTTAGTAAGCATGCTTGGTTAAGAGCGGGACCGTAGTAGTGGGGACTCGATTGTAATTTTAATTTCCACACGAATTACGGAATAATAGCACAAGAGGGCGGTAGTATAAGAAATACCTCTAATAAATGAATTTGGGTAGCATATGTATCGTTCACGCCTCTATCAAAGAGAGGGCGCTAAAGTTTTAGACAGAGGCTACCTGCGTGCATTTCCAAGAACGGTTATCCTTATCGCTTTGCAGCCGCCCACACGTGTTTGCTGGTTTCGTTTTTCGTGCTGCGCTCGCATGTTTGGCTATTCTCGGACTTCGGCCGTTGGCCCACTCGTTATTTAAAATTGTTCGAAGTGCACTTTGCTCTTGCTATCGAATTTGACAAAGAGAAAGCTTCTGCGACGCCCAATTTAATTTTTCGAGATGACACGGGTTATGTATGTGCATACGCACTTTGAAGGATTTTTAAAAAAGTTGCCCGGAACCGGCTTCGAACTCGCTACCTACCTAACGCTCGTAGGAGCATTTCTTTCTCTGTCGCTCGCGCACGCAAATCTCGTGTTCGTTTTTACTGCCTCTAACCCGCGCCTATTCGATCTTTCTCTCTTTCTTGAATTGAACTGTTCGGTCGAATATCTGATGTGCTTCTGTTTTTTGGATCCGTTGTTCGTTCTCTACTTATTTTTTTTTTTTTACTTAAAACCCTTTTTATTTTCTTCTTAATACAGTACTTCTTACGTACAAGTCCATCGTTTTTTATATGTATCTTTATTTTAATTCCATGCTTAAATACTTTTAATATCAATTTTTCACTTGTTCATGTCTTGTCTTACGTTAACCTTTTGTTTTTTAAATCTTTTCTTGCGTTTTAGTTTTAAAAAACCCTTTTTTCATACGGATCTTATGTTTTTAAAATCTTTTCTTACGTTTTTCTTGTAAAAACTCAGTCTTAGGTTTGCCTTTAAAAAAACACGCTTTTCATGTTAATCTTTTGTGTTTTAAATCTTTTCTTACGTTTTAGTTAAAAAAACGCTTTTTTATATAGATCTTGTTTTTTAAATCTTTTCTTACGTTTTTCTTGTAAAAAAACTCAGTCTTAGGTTTGCCTTTAAAAAACACGCTTTTCATGTTAATCTTTTGTGTTTTAAATCTTTTCTTACGTTTTAGTTTTAAAAAACCCTTTTTTCATATGGCTCTTCTGTTTTTTAAATCTTTTCTTACGTTTTTCTTTAAAAAAAACTCTTTTTCACGTGCATCTTAGGTTTTATATTTTTTCTTACGTTTTAGTTTTAAAAAACTCTTATAATCTAGAAAGTATTATCATCAGAAACTACCATAAATAGAACGAGCATTTTTTTCTTTAGAATTCATAGCTTATGTTAAAGTTTGTAGCATTTTTATGTACTTATTATTAATTACTATTTTTGTTCAATAGAGAGGACGAAAACGACGATGTATTGAAAATAAATAGTTTAATAATAGATACTCTCTGTTTTTGTCATTTTCTCTGCGTTATAGTGCGACTATAAAGTCTCTTATTATTTTCCGTTAATAGTACGTATGTTATAGATATTAACGATACAAGTTTGATTATGAGCATCTTCACTATACGAGTTTGATTGCCAAAACGAGGCAGTGAGCCGAGTTTTGTGGCAACCAAACGAGTCTAGTTAAGATGTTCATAAGCAAACATGTATTTTTCAATATTTTATCTTCATCACTAAATTCAGGCATTTGTCAGTACATTGCAAAGTTTAAATTTCCCGCCATCGTGCTCTGCATGTCCATACGAAACTTCTAACTTGATAATGAGTTTTATGTAGCACTGTGTCCCCATTGCTTCATCATAAGCCAAACGCATTTCAGTTTTACCGCTGTTTCAATTCAAATTTTGCGATAAACGGTCAAAACTTTGCCGCTAAAACTGCATTCCATTTACATAACCAAAATCGCAATTCACAAATTACCAGGCATATCATGTGACGTCACAGAACAGTTGATGGCGCCATCTATCAAACAGTTGCCCAAGTTTAGGGCAGCTATTATGGCGAACGCATATTCCAGTGTCACAATTCTCGCACTAAAATCTGTCGTTTAGGTTTATGTGTCTAGCAATGTGGTTTATATTCCACAATTAGTTTTATAATAACATTATCTAGGGAATAAGCTATTAACATGTCAAGTTTGGACCAAAAAGAAATTCAAATATTTATATTTTATTTATTTAATATTTCTGTTATTTGACTTCACATCCAAGTGAAATTTGATCACACCCTTCAGCGTGTTGTTTTCTAACAATATATATGAAAATAATTGGTTAATTTTAACTGTGAACGACGTCTAACAGATTTTAAAATACCGTGTTGTTTCTATGGTGCTGCCATCTTATAGGAAAAAGTGCAGCGGTCCCCGTCTTAACATCTGTCGTAATTAAAATAAGCGTCAGGCCTACTCGAATATTTGCTACTCTTTCTTACTCAAGCAATACGTGTTATTTTCTTGATCATGTTATCTTACTGCTGTTATATATAATTGTGGCCCCATCGGTATATAACAGCAATGAGATAACATGAATAACAAAATAGAATGCTTGAGTAAGAAAGACATGGCCATACGAAAAAATTATTTTAGTAGGCATGTTTAGTTGACAAATGTCAATTAAATTAATAGTCAAGCCTTTCGAATATTTGCTACTATGTTTATCTCTTTTTTACTCAAGCAATACATGATATATTCTTGTTCATGTTATCTCATTGCTGTTATATACAGGGAATTTATTTTAATAGTTAACATAAGAGTTTCGTATCTATGCCACCTTTTAATCATACAGGTCATTTCTATAGTTACAAATGGGGGTGCAGGCCAACTGGGCAAACGGTCAACTCTATAATCTCGCTACTTAATTTTTACCTGTAAGTATAGGGGTCAACTGGGCAAGGGACTCGAGCTAGGGCCTACACACATTTTTTACATTACACAGGAATGTTTGTACTAAGTACACACAAATCTTAAATCTGCAAATAACCTAAATTCGTATCTTTGTACAAAAATTTTTTGTTTGTTGCCCTGTTGACCCCTAGGATTTACGGACAAACTGACCATTTTGCCCAGTTGGCCTCCTCCGACAAATGGGACCAATGAATTAGAGCGTGTATTTTACGAGTTAACATAGGAATTATTACTTGTCAAAAAGACAATTAAAAGTTATCCTAATGTACCTATACCACTTAAGAAAAGATACAACACAAAAGTTGTTCCTACGTATCTATTTTTTAGTTGCATAAATGCATACCTACATTCCGGTAACAAAATTAAAGTTTCTCATTAGCAAGTACCTAATTCAAATTCGTATGTTAACTCGTAAAATAAACGCTCTAATCTATATCATTGGTAACTATGGAAGTGCCCTGTATGATTAAATGCTGGCATAGAAACGAAACTGCTATGTTAACAATTAAAATAAATTCACTGTATAATTGTGGCCCCATCGGTACAACAATCAATAAAATAATAATTTGCTTTGACTCACATATTTAATGCTAACAGCAGGAGAGGGGTGGACGGTATTTATTTATGTATTTATTTACATGATAAAGAGCATTCGACAGAGCAAATGAAAGATCAAAGCCTCAAAAACGGGTCACCGCTAATACATATATAACAATAGAATTTAATTTATTTGCATAAAAAAATAATCAGAAACTGTAAATTTTGACATTTTATAAACGTGACAATCTGTCTGAAACAAGGTACGCTCTTTCAATGTTTTTCATATGAAAATAGCATTGCAAAAACGTTTACACTGTCAACATCTTAGAATATAGAGGACGGTATCATTATAACATCTTCTACATTTCTTCCCAAGTCGACCTTGAAAAATTCTAAAGACATGCTTTCCTTGCCCTCGGAATGGTCGAGGGGATCCGCACAATTGGTGACGAAGTCACCGGACATAAATTCTCTCGATTATTGTCTTGTGTATAGTCGTGCTGTGACAGTGAAACAGTTAAGACGTATTGTGCAGTGCTCTGACCTCGGAAATTGCAGTGTAGCAGTTTTATGCTGCGTGTGTCATTTGATGTAGGTCAGTGGACGAAATACTATATGATGAAAATGCGATAAAATTCCAACGAAGGTTGGCCTAGACAGCAAAAAATGTACAAACAGCCGTCGAGGCCGTCGACACCTGGAGAACCCCAAGAAAACCAGGTCGCAGAGAAAGCAAATTACTACAAAGCATGGGCAACCGAAAAAACAGCTAGGGAAAGGTTAGAGTTAAAGCTAACTGAACTAGTTTTACAGATGACTGAGCTGAAAATCAAACACCTAAAATAACACCTAATACACAGGAGTTAGAGAACGGAATCATACTGAATTTACAGACACAATTAAACGACGCCTTAGCCGAAATCAAAGCACTCAGAGAGCAGCTAGCAATACTGCAGGCCAAGTCTGATAACAAAAAGTATAATCCAGTAAATTCGGATGATGAGGAAGCACTCGTTGCTAGGGAAACAGATTGGCTTATAAAAGGAAATAAGCGCAATAAGAAAAGGAAAGCAGATGAATTACCAGAAAAATTAGAAAACAGCCCAAATCAGAACTAGCAAAATTAGGTAAAACTGCAAAACCGGCAAAGCCGCCACCAATTATAATAATCAATGTACAAAACTATAATGAGATTAAAGCTAAATTGCAATTCAATAAATTCAACTGTACTACCAGTATGATGAACAATAAACAGGTCAAAGTGAACGTTAGTACTGAACCGGAATACAGGGAGCTAACATCATTAATAAATACAACTGATCTGGAGTGGCATACATATGAAAACAAAGCCACCAAATATACGCGTGATGGCGAAAAATCTACATCCATCATGTGAGCCTGAAGAAATAGTGAAGGAGCTTAAGGAAAAAGGATTCAAGCCAGTAAAGGTGGTTTAAAAATTAAAAAAAAACAATAGAGAAGAATGAGAAAAAATACATCCGTTTGCCATTATATATGCTGGAGTTTCATAACACCGATGACATAAATAAAATATTTGCAATACAATATCTAAACCACATGAAAGTAAAAATTTAAGCAATAAGAAGCAATAAACTCATACCGCAATGCAAAAAATGCCAAAGATATGGGCATACCCAAACATTTTACAAACATACCACCACCTGCGTAAAATTCGCAGGTAATCACTTGTCAGCGACATGCACTAAGGAAAATTATACCCCTGAAAAGTGCACAAACTGCTCTGAAGCCCATCCTGCCAACTACAGGGGATGCATAGTAGCGAAAGAACTGCAAAGAAGACAGTTTAACGCTTTAAAAACAAAAAATGCAACAAAACCTCGTCCAAGGACATTTGTCTCTAATAAGACCCAATCTGGCGTATCATATGCACAAGCAGCACAGAGTCAGAAAGAAGAACCTACTCCCTCTACATCTAAACTAGAACCATTCATAATGCAAATGCTGCAAGATGTGATGAAATCTATAAATCAAGTAAATAACCGACTTGATAAACTAGAAGCCAGACACACTGGTGCCATCCCTAAACAGAAATAAAATCATGGACCAACGAGACCTACGGATTGCCATATGGAATGCCAACGGCATTCTCAACAAAAAACACTCTTTGGAAGTGTTTCTCAATTCCCAGAACATAGATGTGTGTCTCATCTCAGAGACACACATGACAACCCAGTCATATCTAAAGATAAGAGGATACAAAACTTACCATACAATCCATCTGGATAACCAAGCAAAGGGTGGAAGTGCGATTGTCATCAAGGAATTATTTAACCACTTTGAAGAATGCCACCTACAACGTGTTGACGTTCAACTTACCGTAGTAGGGATCAAGTCCAACAAACAAAAGCTCACAGTAGGAGCGGTCTACTGTCCACCTAGGCATAATCTTAAACAACAAGACTATAAAACTCTTCTTCAACAACCAGGAGAAAGATACATCATAGGTGGTGACTTAACATGTTGACTGGGGGTCACGATTAACCACGACCAAGGGTAGCGAGTTGAGAAAGGCTGTTCGGGAAGCAGGATGCAATTTCCATTCCACAGGTAAGCCCACGTACTGGCCAACTGACACCAACAAAATTCTTTATATCACGCAAAGTTTCACCCAACTTCATGGAGCTCGATGAAAACTTTGACCTGGAATCTGATCACTCAGCAGTCATCATGACTCTGAGCGAGAAGATAATAAAAAAGGAAACTCGACCAGTACTAGTGAATAAAACTAAAGACTGGGAAAGTTTTAAAATGGACCTACAGAAAAATATCAATCTACGTGTTAGCCTAAAAACAAGCGAAGAACTAGAAGCTGAAACTGAAAACTTAACCAAGCTCATACAGGCAGCAGCATATAACAACACAAGGGAAATTGCGCACAAAGCCAAAGGTGTAAATTACCCAATAGAAATCAGAGAAATAGTCAAGGAAAAAAGAAGAGCTAGAAGAAAATTGCAACAATCACGAGATCCTTTAATAATAAAAGACAACAACTTAAAAGAGAGATACAAAAGCTAAAAGAAGACACCGTCAATACGTACCTGGGAAAACTAACGGCGAATGAAGAAACTGACTATTCCATTTGGAGAGCTACCAAGAAAATCAAAAGACCTATATCGTCAATACCACCAATTAACAAGGAAAATTGCCTGTGGGCCAAAAACAACAAACAAAAAGCGGACCATTCTTAGTCAAAGTTAAGTAGATTATTTTTGCGGTGGTATTACTACTCATGTCCATTACGCTTGGGATTAGGACTCGTGCTAGCGCACTCGTCCTAATCATACCAAAGCGCAATGGACATTCGTGACACCACCGCAAAAATAGTCGACATAACTTTGACTACTCATGGTATTATAAGTGACTATTTAATGAACCAAACTACTTTTTCAAATTAGTTTTCAGTAAATCTAGCAACAAACTACTCAATTTCTATAGTAACAGAACACTAATATTGACTCTTTCTAATAAAAATCGCATTTGTTAAAAATAGTCACTTGAATACCTTCTAGGAAGATATATCCACTGATATTTTTTTGATTGGTCAAGAAACGTCAGAATTCTGGATTTTCATTGGTCACTTTTTGACAGATGACAGGTGAATTGAATAGTCAGGAAAATCTGCAGCACATCATTGGATGGACTCTAGTTGATAAGTATTTAGTTTTAAGATTTATCCGACGTAAATTAATGCTTGGTCTTGCATAGGTGGTAATAAACACAAAAAAAATGTGTTTGGGGGTGGGCTAAAATCTTAGCTTATACAACAACAGTGCAAACAAGGGAGGCATTACTTGATCGAATTATCAATTCCGCAGCTTTCATAAGAGATAATCACCGTACACCCAACGGTGATATTTTTGAAAATTTTCATGAAAATTCATTCGTAACTTTCGCACTATGTGTGGAACATACATAGATACATAGGTACATACATAGACGGAAATGAATTTTCGCCCAGTTGTTTCGCACACTTCAGAAAGTAGATGCGATTATGCGATGTACAGTCGTGTGCAAATAAATCTGGGACAGTGTTTTTTTCACATGCAGATTCAGTTAAGAATTTGAAGAATATTTCCATAGATTTCCTCTTATCAGAGAGAGTTACGGGTTTCAGTACCTGTTAAAGTTTAATGTAACTCTTTCTGATAGCAGGAAATCCATGGAGATATTCTTCAATTCTTAACTGAATCTGCATGTGAAAAAAACACTGTCCCAGATTTATTTGCACACGACTGTACATTGGAAAACGTAAACAAACAAAATGGCAACACCGCTGAATTCAACTGGTTACTCTGCAGTTCAGCTCTTCAGACCGTCGCAGATCGCGGATGATTGGAAGCGATTTGAAATAGACCACATTACCATGTATTCACAATAGCACATCAACAGCACATCTCTCTCTCTCTCTCGCTCTCTCTCTCTCGCTCTCTCTCTCTCTCTCTCTCTCTCTGCTGAATGTGTTGAAACTGTTACGTTGGCTAGGGTAGGATGGAGCTGGACTGATATCATCCAATGAGAATCATGCATTTTTTGAAAATCGACCAATCCCGAACTGATTAGCTGATAAGCGCCCGTGGGCTGCTTACCAAGCGATAAGCTCCCTAGGGATGATTATCGACCCCGTAGATGGTGTCATAATTAGAAATAGAAATGCAAGAAACAAGCAATTTGAATTTTTTGGCATTGTTAGATCAATTTTAAATCATAATTCGTACACGGGTTTTGTGTAATAATCTTCAAAATATAAACGCGGGCAACACACTTACCTACATATAATTTTGCCCGTGCCAAGAGTTATCGTGCTGGTTGCCCTTAGAAAACTGCCCTCGGGCAAGGACTCGGGACAGTTTTCATTGCAACCAGCACTCGACCCTTGGCGAGTGAAAAATTATCGGTAAGTATGTTTCGCCCTTGTTATATTACTATTGACTATTCAATTCACCTGTCATCTGTCGAAAAGTAACCAATGAAAATCCAAAATTCTGACGTTTCTTGACCAATCAAAAAAATATCAGTGGATATATCTTCCTAGAAGGTATTCAAGTGACTATTTTTAACAAATGCGATGTTTATTAGAAAAAGTCAATATTAGTGTTCTGTTACTATAGAAATTACGTAGTTTCGTGCTAGATTTACTGAAAACTAATTTGAAAAAGTAGTTTGGTTCATTAAATAGTCCCTCGAATACCATTCTTAGTCAAAGTTAAATAGATTATTTTTGCGGTGGTATCACTACTCATGTCCATTGCGCTTGGGATTAGGACTCGTGCTAGCGCACTCGTTCTAATCGTACCAAAGGGCAATGGACATTCGTGACACCACCGCAAAAATAGTCGACATAACTTTGACTACTCATGGTATTATAAGTGACAATTTATCGAATGGTCGATCGAGTAACTAATTATCATAATTGACGCCCTGGACACCGAGTTAGAACTCCAATTCAAGAACGTTTTATTAGAATGCGTTTCATAGCAGAGCGGTTTACAACGACAAGAAGCCTGCAAACTCAGCTTTCAACTGTTCATAACTTAAAAATAAGCACGAATACTGTAAGAAGACGTCTTGCAGAACACAACTTGCTTTTCAGAATGCAAACAACAGGAACAACTTTATCCGCACAGCTTCGTAGAGCTATAGTATGAGCAAAAAGTAACTCCATCAAAGATACCGGTGATGGTTTGGGGAAGGATTATTTAACGATCCGCACAAATCTCCACCCAATAAATCAAGGTTCTCTGAATAGTGTGAGGTACATTACAGAAATTTTGAACAAATATGTTGTCCCTACATTGGCAATTTCTTACTAATGCAAAACAATGCAAGAGATCACACTGCCCATATAGTGACGGACTACTTTTAAACGAGGTCGGTATTGCGCGTATGGAGTGTCCAGCATGCAGCCCAGACCTCAACCCAATAGAATACGGCTGGAATATGCTTGGACGACGCTTGCTTCAACTTCAGCCTCTACCAGCAAACCTTAATGAGGTAGGTACAACACCTTTTGGTAAGAATCTGGGATGAAATATTAGACGTCGGTGTGAAGGTGTAATTAGAAATAGAGATGGAAATACACATTTCACTCAAGAGTTTAATTTTTAGTTTTCGTGTTACAATTTTTTATCTTACATTTGTTAGCAGTAATAAAGTTAATTTATAACAAAATTATTTTACTTTTATCTATCTTACTTATAACTGTAAGATTTACCAATCTTGTTTCAATTTTTCAAAATTGCCATATAAAATTAAAGTGGTGCGTTAATTTTGGGGAGTAGTGTATATTCACTTCATTGCGTTGTACTATGATTGCATGCACTATTTCTTCCTACTTCATCCGATTCTTTCGGTCATTGGGCTTCTTCGTAAAAGTTTTCATCTGATCTAGTCTTCTTAATAGAAGACTGTAAGAATGTAATCATTTGCCGTGAGGACGTTTCCCACCAAGATGACCTTGTACAATAAGTTTTTATAAACATTCACTACCTCTGCAAGTTATGTGGTTCTGATAGAGATATTAGATCTACTTTTCACCCAAGATACTCTCAATATACGACGCCAACACTACATACCAATGCATCGATCTTTCTTCTGTCAATCTTGCTTAATATCCATGACTCTGATCATGGGCATAACGTGGGTTATAAGTTTGAGGGGTAGAGGGCAAAATCAGATCTGTCTACCAAACAAAAATGCAAACTGTCGAAAATGCCCTCCACAAAATTGTTAAACCTACATTGAAAAACAATGATGCACTTGCAATTTAAAGCCAAAGTTGGGGGGGGGGGGGCTACCGTCCCCATTTTCCCCCTCAAGTTACGCCTATGTCTCTGATGCATAAAGTAGGTAGGATTGGAAAAATGAGCGAACTCACTAACTTTACTTTGGTAGATTTGTTAATATGCCGATCTTTTCATGTTTTTTACTTTCGACGAAGGAAGTATTGTAATCACGAAAAAATCACCTTCCGAGATTTCTTTAGATCAGGGTCCTTAGATGACGAAAAACAGGTTTTTTCGAAGAACGCGATATTTTCAATGCATATTATATGTCTACCTGGCATGAAACCGAGAAAATTTGAAGGAGCATATACAGGGTGGGCACCTTAAAAATAAAAATTTGTTTATTTTTGCTTTATCTGACAAATAAATACACGTAATAAGTTGCACATATCTGAGGCTTTATCATAGGCGAAAATGAGACCTAAAAGATACACGGTAAACATCACAAATTGGACATAATAGTATGGTGCTTTATAACGCAGCATAAAGTCGTCCGCTTCTAGTACGCCCGTGGCGCAGTTATTTTAGCGGCGGAGCGAGGATTGGGAATCCCAACCAACTACATTTTTACTTTCTACGTCTAAAAGACGAAGGAATTTTTTATTTGCAAAAGATAATAATATTAAATTGCATATAACTCGGGCTTTATCATAGGCGAAAATGAGATCTAACAGATACAAGGTAAACATCACATATGGGACAGAATTTAACGGTGATTTAAAACGCAGCAGAAACTCGTCCTATTTAATCTAGCGCGTGGCTCAGATATTCTAGCGGTGAACAAAGCTCTGGCTTCAAATAGTTCACCTCGGAACGCAGAGTTCGAATTCTAGCGGATCACGTTTTTTTAATTTGCAAATTGACAAATTCGCGCGAGGGAAGTTCCGTGTAAACCCCTTTACAGATTTTTTAAGTTTCGTCATTGCACCTTTGCAATATGTATTCGCCTGTTAATTTATATCGATGATTCGTCGGGGCACAATTTTGTAGACTATTTTGCCTTATTAGGAACTTAATGGTCTTATTATAGCTTATTGGGGTTATTATGTTCTATGTGACGTTGTATTTTTTTGCATGACTATACGACAAGTTTTTCGGATATTTCTACTTCATTCTTGATATCCAATTTTGGTTAGTGATGTTTATAGACCAGCTTTCGTCTCCCTTCTATTATCTTTAAAGTTTCTTTAGTCCTCCAATTTTGTTTGGCATTGTTGTTATTTTTCTAGGTATTTTTCGTTTTTCGATACTTTCTTTATGGTTGTGTTTACTGTTTCCAACGTTGTGTTGGGTTCGTATTTCTTTAGTTTTATTAGGCAAGAGTATTAGTCATTGTTTTACTTTTCTTTGTTTGTAATGGTTTTTTATTTTTAGTTTTACCTAACTTTAATCTAATTTTGGCAATGCATAATTTGTAATCCCTGTCGCAGTTCGTCCGGGAGTAAGTTTTTCTGTTTGCGATTGACGTTCTCCATCTCAAGTTGATAACTATATAAACTCGATTTGGTTTCGATGTTCTGCATTGGAACATTTTCAAGCATATACAACATGTTCATTAAAAAAGTCCATAAGGGGCGGATTGTAACAGTTAATCTCTTGTCAGCACAGAAATTCAGTAGACGTCCATACGCTCATTCCATTTTTCAATCCCATATTCTGCGACTGTCACTCTTAGATGGTCGTCTGCTATAGTATCACACATTTTATATAAAAATCGCCTACTTTCATTAGTATTTCGGTTTGATTACTTGTAAAATCTGTCCACTTCTTTTGTTGCGCGTAGACTTGTATGATGTTAAGTTTGAGTTTGTATTTATGTCTATGTAACCTACAGTCCGCCATTTTAAAGGTTTAGAGCAGGGATGAGCAACCTTTTTTCACAACGGGTCAGCTACAAATTTAAAAATGTTGTGCGGACGCATGTAAGAAACTTATGGCAATACAAACACTGAATGATGAACTCAAATTATCTCTTTATTAACAAAATACACCTATAAAAAAATTACAGTAATAAACTGCTCATTAATAGAACTATTATTAAAAAACGGCGAAAGATATATGTGGAAAAAGATGATTTAATGAGAAATAGAGTACAATGAGGCTGTAAGAATTTTTAAAAATCAAAATGTAAAATCTTTGAAGGACCGCACGAGAAAGAGTGGGGGCCGCGGGTTGCTCATCCCTGGTTTAGGGCGTATCTTTTAGAACGTATTTCAAAAAACATTAACTGTTGTCTTGAGCTGCGTGGCGCAGATGGGTAAGCGCCAGGCTTGCATTAAGCAAGTCCTCGGTTCGACTCCCTATGGTGTCGGAATTTTTCCGTATCCTTGGTGATTAGAATCGGGCTCAGTGAGACCATTCACAGTTGGGCACCAAATTAACTGTGCTCTACTTAGAACCACAGACCTAAGAGATAGAGTAACAAGGTCAACACATCACCAAGACACACAGCTCACACAATGGTTGCTGCGCAAGCACCAAAGGCGAGCTCCAACTCTGTATCCCGAATCCGGGGCAAGTTGAGCATTGTACCGCCAGATGCCAGCGCATAAAGCACCAGCCTCTACACTGCAAGGTAAATGAGGTTACAGATTATACATACATACATACATACAACTGTTGTCTTGATTAAAAAAATAATTTCGTTTCATTTCGCAAAATATCAACAAAAGTGTTCGATAAACTATTAATAAGCAGCGCATTTTTCGTATGGTTGTTTTTAAATAGATTCTAAAAAAATGGGAGCGCAGGTTCAAATCTTACTAGCTGCTATATTTTTTCTCTGGGCGATTTAATAAAATTCACATTATTTAGTGTTTCGTTTGACTGCTCTGTTGTTATTAGAAACATAATATATTTTATCTACGACCACTACTAAAAGTAGGCCTTTTAGCGCTAGCTTGTTTCACTAAAAGTGACGTTTTATAGTTTACCGTGTTTAAAGAAATCATCTGTTTACTTTTAGCACACGGGCTAAAAGTGAAGTGAGGTTATAAAACTACAATTTCAAACTGCAAGTGAAGTTGTAAAGCTATTCTAGTTGCTTCTTGCGTTACAGGTAAAGCGTTTTTGAAATAATTAAAGCGTTAGGTAATGAATACAGTCATATGTGGAGTATCAATAATTACATTTCGTAACTCACCTTGACAGCACGGGCGTGGCCAAACAATCGCCCGGGCGGCGTAGCCTACTTTTCATTATGACATAAATTAAAAGTGTCGCAGATACAAACCTTTCTTAAATCGATATTTATGGATTAATAACGGTAAAATTAAGGTCGTAGATAAAATATTGTATGCAACGCGTGCTAAAAGTCGTTTATGCGCGAGACATGTTATGAAACTCAGCCTTCGGCTTCGTTTCATAATTTTCATGTCTCGCGCATAAACGTCGACTTTTAGCACTTGTTGCATAAATAGCTACTTTCTACGGTCACCTTTAAAACTGACTATTAAGCGCTCACTGTCAATGCGAAAAGTTAGCGATTCACACATGTTTTCCCTAGTAACCATTTTAGAATCGCAACCACGTAAACAATGTCTTAATGAAATAATCGCGTCACTTCATTTTACTTTACGCATCGCCATGGCTATCCTGATTGTTATTGTAATTCGTCATTTTTCTGGAACTGGCTAAAATTATTGACAATTGCATCACGGCGCGTCCATCATCACGCAACAGTTTTATTGAGTTTGTGAGTTTTTGTGAAGTTGAAGATGGAATCTGAAGATAATTGCACCCCGCCTGAAGTATTTGAAGCGGCCCAGACAGCAACCAATGAGTTATTGCCGGCCAAATCGCGCGGCCTTTATGAACGGCGGTACAACGACTTCATGAAATGGTGTGAATCGAAATTTCAATTATTCAACAATTTTGTCATTTATTTAGGACCGTAGAAAAAATTTTGTATGTATTTCGAGTGTAAAGAGCCATTTTGGTATTTGGTTGCTTTTTCGCGCCTCGCTACCGCTCGGCACGAAACTCGCATCCTCATACCAAAATTGCTCTCTTTACACACTAAATACATAAATATCTATTATCTACGACAGTGTGTAAAATTGCCTTTTAGTTGTCAGTTTTAAGTTTGTAAAACGACAGTTTAATAACATGTTTTCATTAGTTTACGTCGTCAGTAGTAACGTATTTAAAATATTTCATTAGGCACGTTGTGAGTAGCAAGGTGTTTTAAAATTTTTAAAACACCCAAAATTACGACAGGTTGCTGGTAATCCTAATTTACATTTAATTTGTTTTTCATATTTACCGTGTTTTCTAGATTCTATCGTAGATAAAATATTGTATATGGATTAATAGATGTCATTAATACACTGTTTTTGATTAATACACTCTTTTTCATTAATTAACTGTTTTTTAAAAAAGGATGGATTAATAGATCTATTAATACACTGTTTTTGATTAATACACTCTTTTTCATTAATTAACTGTTTTTTTTAAAAAGGATGGATTAATAGATCTATTAATACACTGTTTTTGATTAATACACTCTTTTTCATTAATTAACTGTTTTCGTGATTTTGACGTTTTGATGATATTTTGCATGGAGGTTAGTTGTATTGATCAAATTTTTCGCCAGAAAAAAAGATTTTGCGATCAAAGAAAACATTTTGTAATCAACTCGTTTGTTAATGGGCGATTAATAATCTCAACTATTAAAGGCACTCACTCGCTATCGCTCGTTCGTGCTTTAAACAGTTTCGCTTATTAATCGCCTTCATTAACACACTTGTTGGTTAATTAACTATTTACCTATTTTGTAGTATAAACAACCGTCAACAGTTATTCGATCTAGCAAAAATTGTTTTTTGCTGCAAACTTTCTTGATCAGTAATGACGTTAACAATATTTTCTTTAGCAACTTCTTTCATTCTAAAAATTCAATAATTATTGCAATTAGAATAAAGGGGGTGGTACGCTAAAAAGCTAGTGTTTAAGTAATCTCATGCGTTTTTTGCTGTAATAATTCGTAAAAAATCGTTCCTTCGAGTCAAAATGCTATATGCTGTTTTTTTTTCAAAACACAATTCTGAAAATATGGACTTTTGAACTGTCGACGCAATTTGGCAGGTAAATTTACAAATTAATTTTGAGAAACTTGTTCTAAACCAGTTTTGTGAATTCTCAAAAATAATGCCTAAATGCTTCTTGCATTATCGGTGCTTTAAACTATTGTTCTATCATACTTATGTGGTTATTTGTAATAATATATACGTAATCTTCTTGGTCTTCCACAGTCAGAAGCTCTGTTAAACTTTCCTGTCATTTTACTTCGGCACAAATCTGCTTTCGACCTCACACCATTTTTACAAATTTACAATTCTTGTCGCAACCACTCAGTCACTCAATCGAAAAACTAATGGATGTCGACTATGTCATGCCGGATGGGTGTAATCACGATAAATTGACAACGACATAACCTATCAGGATCATTTCTGCTACAGATTGTGTGAAAATGTAATCCCAAAATCTGAAAAGTTTTTGGACGACGATTTTTCATTCTACGTGGTTGTAGTTTTGTATTCCAATTACCAGTAACAGACATTAAGCGGTGGCGTAACTATGCCATTGTGGTGGTGTAGTGCCACACTGCTGGACCACCAAGCTTGAGGTCGTGAGTTTAAATTTCGGTTCCGGAAATTTTTTTATTCGCAACCATATATGTAATAAGATCATTACTGACTTTTAAAAAGTTGGAAAATGAGCTATTCCCAACTTGTAACTTTCCAACCGGTCGGAAAAGTGATTGCCGGTTGGTAATGAATCCATACCCGACCGCTAAGTAGGTAGGGACAATGGGAATCTCGTTGATCCATTCATGCGCGATCCATTTCCGACCGCTGTGTAGGTAGGGACACTGGGAATCTCGTTGGTCCATTCATGCGCGTCACAACCTGTCGTATCATAATATAATAATTTTTCCAATTATTGTTTAGAATAAAGTGGTTGCGAATAAAATAGTATACATACCACGGTGAAAAGTGTTTCATTCCTGTCTCGAGATGAAGTTCACCTCGACGCTACGCGTCTCGGTTAACTACTTAATCTCTCGACAGGAATGAAACACTTTTCACCTCGGTATGTAATATACTATTTTAAAGTTATCGAGAGATGCGGATACAGGTTTCTATCTTTTGACACATTAAGTCTAAAATGCCACATTATCGACACTCTATGGCGTCCGCACTCTTGGCTAACGATATTGATAAATCGTCAACTAGATTTTAAACAGATTTCTTCCGTCTAGGCTTCGCAATAATTAGTTCCTATTCTTTTGCGAATTCCTATTAGCCGAAGTCGTAGCACATGTATCGCGATCATGTATAAGACATGCCACATTGAAAGCAATGTTTCAACAAATTACAAAGACTGAATGTGACGGGTGTCCCAAAGAGATCACAGCACAAATTGCTTTATGCCAAGAGTGTGCTGGAAGTATCTACGTATAAGCAGGTTGCATCGTCGCATTTGATTTTTTAATACCTTCTGCTCCTCTGCTAACATTTCCCCTTTCGTGTCACAGAAACCGATGCCGTACTGTAAAACAATTCTAGAGATGGAAATGAGACATACCACCTAAAAAAATCTTAGATTAGATCAAATAAACTTACGGCTACATCGTTGGCTTTGTTAACAAATACGCGCTAGCTTTATGATCAGTATCTCAAAATACGAAGAAGAAAAGATTTCTTTTCGTCGGCTTCTGTATAAAATTTGATTTTACGGATGCATTAACGTACGAAAATTGTTACTTTTTTGGACACCATTAATTTTTCGTCCGTAAACCTTTTTTGTCCGCAAACGCTTTTTGTCCACAACAACTCTTATAATTCACACTCCCGATTCATTTTTTTAATTATAACGGTCGACGGAAAAATTTAATATGCACCTCGGACGAAAACTGCTTATTCTGGATGCTGCTTGCAATTGCTGGCCGAGGCGACAGCCGAGGCATCGTCCATAGAAAGCCAATGTTTCGGCCAAGATACATAATTAGCTATTAGCTCTGTATTTTGAAAACGAAGGACCTTAGCAAATGTCTCCAC
The DNA here is from genome assembly GCA_940337035.1 of Agriotes lineatus. Classification (NCBI taxonomy): domain Eukaryota; kingdom Metazoa; phylum Arthropoda; class Insecta; order Coleoptera; family Elateridae; genus Agriotes; species Agriotes lineatus. Next base: position 36,839 of record CALNHX010005632.1, on the reverse strand, counting down.
GTAAACCCTTTTTAATAATATTATCTGAAGCATCATCTTTTCAAGATATTAGACACTGGGAAACACCCAAAATCTCAGTGAAACGAAAATCCGACATAATAATTTTCATTGCTTGCTTGCTTGCTTGCTTGCTTGCTTGCTTGACGCCACTTTGAGAGCGAACCCGTGGGCCGAATTGGCTGATTTTGGTGTCAATCGACTCAGGGCGACGCAAGTAAGCCAGTAGTAGGGTTTTCAAATTTTTATAAGTGCCTTTTTATGTGGATTTTTTTGTTGATAGCTAACCTCAAAATTAACTCGACACACAAAATGGATCACTCTTGTACAAATTGCATTAAATGAATTATTTCGCGCCCAATTGGGGTGCAGAACGGCAGAACGCTAGTAAATGAATATTTGTGAATCCACATTTGTTGAAGATATGGTTTCTAAATCTAATACCTGTTTACGATGTACTGTGAGAATACAGTGAGCGTTAAAAACCATTAGTCAGTTTTGAATTGAATTGTAAAGAAAAAAGTTACAAAAGTTATTATAAATGATAGAGGGTAAGTTTAAATTTGGAAAAGTTGAGCTTTTTTAAGCTGAACAAGATGCAGTTGAGAAATCAAAAAAACTTTTGTTTTTATTTATTATTGCTCTTATTTGGCACTTCTGTTGTTTATTCGGAAAGTTACCCTGAAATGCATCAACCAAATGAAACTTATTGTTTAAAATTACACCGAAATTTATCTAATATGGGAGTTTCGAAAAACCTAGACAGACTTATGGAACAAGAATTTTACAAGAAAACAGAGATGCAGTTTTTGGAGAGGTATTTTTTTTAACTCTAAACTGAATATTTCTTTAATTAATGTTTATTTTAGATTACCAATAATCCAACTACTTCAACTAAAGAAATTTCTGAAAATGTAAATGTGCCCCGAAATACAGTTTGGAGAATATTAAAAAAACGCTAATATGAAACCCTATAAAATAAATATCAGTCAAACGTTACATGCAGGTGGTACTGAGGACGTTTACATTTCTGCAATTGGTTATTGAAAAGGACCAATCAGAACAAATTATTAAATCAAATAATCTGAATCGATGAATGACATTTCTCAAATTTACTAACGTTTAACCGAAATAATGAACATTTGTGGTCATTTGATAATAGTAAACAGAACACACAAATGAGAAACCAACACCGATTTGCATTTAACGTGTGGATTGCTTTATAGAATAATACAATTTTTGGACCCTACATTTACCAGAAAACGCTAAATGCACAGAGATATCTTCAATTTCTAAGAAGTTAATTGCTAGAATATCTTGATGATATTCCATTAAATGAGTTGCAAGATTTATGGTGGCAACAAGATGCCGCTCCACCACACAACTCTCAACCAGATTTTTCGAAATAAATAATTAATACTACATATCTTACTTTATTCATTACATAACGTTTTAATTATTTAAAAAACACTACCTCTAACGCAAGATGTAACTAGAACTTTACAATCTCACTTCCAGTTCGAAATTGTAGTTTTATAACCTCACTTCCCTTTATAACACATGTGCTAAAAGTAAACAGCTGATCTCTTTAAACACGCTAAATTATAAAACGTGAAAAAGCTAGCGCTAAAAGGCCTACTTTTAGTGGTGGTCGTATAAATAAGGACCAATATGAAAATGTTGAAGAGTTCGAAAACAGATTAATAGCCGCTAGCGCACAAATTCCTGCAAGAAGTATTAATCGAGCCATAAATATTTTAACAAAAAGGACTCGCGTACCTACGTGTCGATCAAAACAGATCCATATTTGAGCATTTAATATAATTTATTTGTAGCCCTGTATTTTTTTAATATTTTTGTTTGTTGTTGTTTTCGTTTAGTGAAATAATTTATAAATTAATAAAAAACTGACGGTTCGTTTGTTTTTACATTTTGATTTTTCCAATGGTATCTTATTGTAAAAAAACCTTAAATTGAAAATTCCACCTCTATTAATGAGTGAAACATAATCAGGTTGTACATTTTTGAAATCAGAAGAATATTTCCCTTCTATTGGTGTAAAAATCCAATATTGCGCCCATAATTACTAAATTAATGACAGTCGTCGAGTCGTCATATGGTGAAGAAAAAATGGCTGCGTAAAAGTGGTTTCAGTTTTTTCTAGCTTGCCAAATAAGAGCAATAAAAAACGAAAATTTAAGAATTCAGTTTTTTCAAAAATCTCAAAAACCAAATAAGATTTTTTTTTATTTCTCAAAGGCATCTTGTTCAGCTTAAAAACGCTCAACTTTGGCAAATTTAAACTTGCCCTCTATCATTTATAATAGTTAAGATCCCCATGGTTGCCTTAGAATTAAAATCACCCTGTATATTGTTGTAATACATACTTTACATTAGTTATGTAATTGTTTAATACTACTATCCTCACACGCGCATTGGATCTCGTGTGTCTATTGCCTATAATCTGAGGGCTGTGAAACGCTTCTATCAAGATATTTTAACGTTAGAAAAATGATAAGTGAAAAGACTGAATTCATGCTGACAGATTACAATCGGTGCGTAATCAAATTAAATGAAAAGAAGCTCCTAATACATTATTCTGGAAAATAACAATGTCAACAAATCAATGCAGTAGATAATTACGTAGTGTTCGTTAAAAAATAAAATTGTAATCTACGAAACTATGTGCAATGGAGAATAACAGATTTGTATTCAGTATTACAAAATAATTCTAGATCACCTATTTGGCAACATGGGGCCAAGAGTAATTAATAGATGAAGATTAACATTTCATATATGGACAAAGTAGGTATCTATTTTGTCTTATTTTAATGTCTAAAATAGCGGGTAGTAATCTGTTAGTACTATTTATATTTTTATCTAGGACCACTACTAAAAGTAGGCCTTTTAGCGCTAGCTTGTTTCACTAAAAGTTACGTTTTATAGTTTAGCGTGGTTAAAGAAATCAGCTGTTTACTTTTAGCCCATGTGCCAAAAGTGAAGTGAGGTTATAAAACTACAATTTCCAACTGGAAGTGAAGTTGTAAAGTTATTCTAGTTGCTTTTTGCGTTACAGATAAAGTGTTTTTGTAATAATTAAAGCGTTATGTAATGAATACAGTCAGATGTGGAGTATTAATAATTACATTTCGTAACTAACCTTGACAGTACTGGCTTCGCAAACATTTGCCCGCGCGGCATGGGCTACTGTTTATTATGACATAAATTAGAAGTGTCGTAGATGCAAACCTTTGTTAAATCGATATTTATGGATTAATAACAGTAAAATTAAGGTCGTAGATAAAATATTGTATGCAACGCGTGCTAAAAGTCGTTTATGCACGAGAAATGTTATGAAACTCAGCCTTCGGCTTCGTTTCATAATGTTCATGTCTCGTGCATAAACGTCGACTTTTAGCACTTGTTGCATAAATAGCTATTTTCTACGACCACTACTAAAAGTATGCCTTTTAGCGCTAGCTTGTTTCACTAAAAGTGACGTTTTATAATTTAGCGTGTTATAAGTGAAATCAGCTGTTTACTTTTAGCACAGCTGGTGTGGAATTTACAATTTCGAACTGGAAGTAGTAAGATTGTAAAGTTATTCTAGTTACTTCTTGCGTTAGAGGTAAAATGTTTTTTAAATAATTAAAGCATTATGTAATGAATAAAGTAAACTGTGTACATTTATAATTACCTTTGATAACTGACTTTGACAGCTATTGGCACCAGAAACATTCACCTGCGCGTTAAGGCCATCTCTTTACTATGACATAAATTATAACTGTCATAAATGCAAACCTTTGTTAAATCGACATTTATGGATTAATAACAGAAAATTTAAGGTCTTAGAAAAAATATTGTATGCAAACTCGTATTAAAAGTGTTATTGCACTCGACATGTTATGAAACTCAGCCTTCGGTTTCGTTTCATAATTTTCATGTCTCGTGCATAAACGGCCACTTTTAGCACTTGTTGCACAAACAGCTATTATGTCTTTACTAGTATATTATTTGTTGTTTATACTTGAAATACAAAATATGTAAACAAGTCCTTAACAACCGGGGCATTATGGGCCGGCGTTATAATTCATAGCGCCCGCTTATGAGGGCGTTATAATTTATAACGCCCCCCCCCCCCCCATGCGGAAGCTACGATTCATAACGCTCGCTCATCGTTAGCAACCAATCACGTACTTCGATGCGTTGATGGGTACACAGCAATGGTTGATCATCCACTTTCTGATCCATTATTGGTGTTATTAAGAAAACACTATTAGTACCTACGACAAATTTTTTATGCACCACGGGTATTTACTTGATATTTATGCCATCGAGCTTGCAAGCTTCTCGCCCTTGGTCGTACTCGAACAGTTGCATATGATACATAAATAACTATTACACAGGATGGCATCTTATTACATAATTCGAGTTATGTGACGTTACTGTGGTAAAAGATGAATACTCTATATTTGGCTCTTGGAATTTCCAGACTTATAGAATGTTTCACATCAGTTTCTAAAGCAGCAGTTAATCGGAAGTGTTCTTGTAAATATCCTAAAAATATGTTTACTTGCATGTTATCGTATTTTTATAGATTTTAGATTACAGCTTACTTTGAAGAAAATTATATCATAATCATAATATCATTTTGCTTACCAGAATGTGCGAAATGAATTTATTTGTAACAAAATATTTGCTTATAAATGCAAAAAATAAAAATTTTCATATCAGAATGGTTAAATTCAGAAACAATAATAAGACTTGTAAAAATGTTAGCATCGTTAGCGGTGAAGCGAGTATTATAATGACATTATTTCCCCATAGAACCAAAAGAAAGTTGACAATCAAGTAGGTTGAGGTGTCTCTTAATTGAGATTAATTCTCTACGGGGATTTCCGCATGAAAAAAAGAGATGCTCAACTAATATTAAACGTCACAGATTTGTAACTTGCAACTGCAGAAGACCAAATTTTCTGTTCACCGTACAAAAACCGTGGTAATTCGGCATCGAAATACGGCAGGGCTTTTAAGAAGCAATTATCGGTCCGAGATTTTGAGTTTTCCGCGAAATATTGACCCGCTTGCGCAACGCGACGCAAAGCTGCGAGAGGAGGATGGAGGCAGCCGTGCGAGAGCGATAGCGCCAAGTTTTGACGTTTATCATAAGTCGTCATACACCCTGTGTCTGTAGTTATCCCCGTATTATTATTTTAAATGGGTCGGTGTGTTTGCGTGTAATTAGGTTTTTATACGGAAGATTTTAGCTTTTCATGGCATCAGAGACAATATATGGGTACATTCCGCCCGTTGAGCCTGATGGATTTGTAAGTTTTTTTACTAATACAGTCAATGTCATCTACATAGCGAGACATTTAACACCTGTAATGTCAGGCGCTACAGGCAATTAATTCGCTAAGACCCGTCAGTTTAATCTAATTATACGCCGAGCTATTTTCGTACTTCCCTGAAGCGCCTTCCTAATAATTGCTGGCTATCAGTGCCTTAACCTAATTGTGGGCTTTGATTTTAGACCGAAGAACCCACCAGCAAACTACGCTTACGAGTTCTGAACGGGCATCAGCTTGCGAAGAAGGATATCTTTGGTGCTAGGTAAGTTGCTTGTGCAGCGATAGTCAATTTGTGGATAGCAAGCTACATCGCCACCTTTTAATGCAGTAAATTGTTTATTCAAGCAGAACCATAAAACAACTCGTTTTGCTAAAAGCTGTATATATTGTCGCACACTTTGTATTTAAGGTTATAGTGCAATGTCATTTGACATTTTCTGTTTCAATGCTTGCTAATTCAGCAAGCAAGTTTGGAAAAAATGAACTTCCCAACAAAATGCAGCAAAGGCGAGGCTGTCTTGCAAAAAGGGATTGTGTACAAATCGTATTAGACAATTCATTTAGAGTGCTAATCTTATTAATACGTGCAACGGAAACACTAGAAGGTGCTACATTAAACTTTGTATGTTAATAATTACACCAAATAAGGTTTACTCAAACCTCGCAGGTAATCCAATATGTTTCAACCCCTTTATGTTACTGCCTCACACATGCGATCCTACCTTGAGACCAAAGTGCGCGTGAACTTGGTTAATCCACCGAAAATCCAAATCAAACCCCATTATTTTTCATAAGTAATTACATCACTTTTATGAGCTTGAGATAGTTAATTTTGCAGTAAATATTAAAAACTCGCTGTCAAATATGATTTTAGTCACTACACAACACTTCTGGTTTTACAGATAGTTAATAACACGACCTGCTAAATTGTTTGACAAACGTCACTGTTTGCGGCCTGGGCATATGTGAAGTTTCGCGATTCTCCGCAGAGCGCTGTATACCCACGAGCGGGAATTTCAAATTTGCAATGTAACATCAGTTACTGCGTTGACTACAATACAGATATTTGATTAAATTTTACGTTTCTTAAAATTTTACAACAATAATATAACCCTCCCGTGTATTTTTTACTTTGATTTTCTATTGTGTTTTTTGATCAGTTTCCTGCTAGTTTTTTCGTGTATTTTCTCATTTACATTATTTACGTTCACATATAATTTGTTGATTAATTTATTCGTTATTATTGCTTTTGATTTCGTTTGGTATTGTTAAAATAAAAAGCGGTTCTACAACCTACAAATATACCAATTGGGGAAGATCTTATCATGAATTTACCTCCAACTAAGTTTTACGAAATAAACGGTCAGAAAGCTAAATTTAAATTATCAAACTGTGCTTCAAACAACGTACCTTTTTAGCCATTTCTATTTTTATTTAAATAGGTATCCATAAACAACGGGAAAGAATTGTTAGTTGTAGCTTTCAAGAAATGTGTTTCCGAGTAACTTCTTCTGGGCGAAGACTATAAAATCACATTGCACTTCCTTTAGTACATTTTTAATTACTACATTTACAGATAGATATCTAATAAAACAAATAACTTTTAACCGTTTAATTTGAAATTTTTTATAATAGGTTACACATAAACTTACAACCTTGCAATAACACACAGAATAAAATACTTCATTACTATTACCACCTAGAACATCTTCCAAATTTGTAAGAAATACGATTACCTGCATATCATGTGTTATTTTGGAGCAAATGTGTGAGCTATCCAAAAAATACCTGCCTGAAAATATGAATCCGTCTTCAACTACGAATTCTTGGAGTTCCACACCTCTCTCAAGAAAAATATTAAAACTATAGGTCTCTAAGGTACCTACTTACACAACACTAAATAATAGATTACACCATTCACATTTATATTACATTCAAAACAATAGGTCCCTATCCGACTGATACTGCATTTAAAAAATCATTTCTAAACACGAATTAGACTTGACAGCCGTTGTCATTTAAATGATGTCATCGTGGGTATGTGGCGCCAAACGGCCAAAATTGGCGTTTTCTCAGAAATGAAAACAACAATGGATTTCAAAAAAATGCCCAGGCCGTATAAAGTGACATTTATCACATAATTCAGCAGGCCGTGGTTAATAATATTGGGAGTTGCCAGCATCAACAATGCAACATGGTCATTTGTTTTTCTCAGCCTACTGTTATTAGAGAAAACTTTAATTTAACAGAAATTAACCTATCAATTTAATTCAAATTTTGTATTACGTTTATTTCTGTGGATGCTTTAAATACTAATATCTATCTTACATGATTTGAAGTGGTATAATGGACCCATCTTGAGGCCTAAGTGCGCGTGAACTGGATTAACACTCAACTTCGAAACCAATTCAAACCCTTTATATTCGGTAGGTAACTACCTTATAGTTATTACTATCTTTAGATAGTTAATTTTAAAGTAAATAATAAAAACTCATTGTCAAATATGATCTTAGTCACTACACAACTGTTCTAGGTGTACAGATAATTATCTAATAATATTGACACTAACCAACATTAACAATGCAACAGGCCCAATTATTTGTCTCATATATGTAAAGTACGTTTTTTTCTATAATAACTGTCAAAGTGTTACAATGTTGGTAGATATGTGATTAGAACGCTAGGAAATTTTTATACCTCGTGTTGGTAGAACTTTTTCAAAATTATGGTTATGTGTCAATTTTGAATGTCAAAGTTTCTTAATTTGAACTCTTGACAAATATCTTTTTTTAACATAGAGTCATCATCATCATCAATAAAATTGGATAAACAAAGAAAACCAAGAAATATTTTAAATGCAGAAATGAAGCAAGCGATATTAAATTATGACATATCTGTCAAAATGACAATCATTTTTTTAGTGGAAGAAAAGAACTAAAACTCTATGTACCAACATTATTAAAACTAGGGACCCTGCAGGAATGCAACTTATCCCCTAGAAAGTTGACCTTGAAAATTATTATAGAAAAAAAATGTACTATATTACTTCTATATTGGTAGCGCCTGTAAGTGAGAGGTAACAGCTTAAGTGAGACAGACAATCAATTCTTCTACGTATTTGGTGAGCTGTGCGCAAGCGCGTCGTCGGCACGGTGGAAAGTGAACTTCACGGTCAAGTTTAAAATTAGCTTCTAAAGGCGGAGTTCGAATTCTCAGGCATGCGCACGAGATGCGTCGTACTCAGAGTGAGACTATGTCGGCGCCGTAATGTTTCTGCCCGTTCCCAGATACTACTAGGAATATTCCGTATGATCGAAAACTTTTATCCTCTAGAGGGCTGTGGAATTGTTTTGTTAAAAATTTATGTTGGTAGTCGTGGTAGTAAAAGTCACATTGGTATTTTATATCTGTTAATTTAAGGTTATATCAGTAATGTCATTTTAACAAATACACACGTTTTTGTTGAATACATAAAAATGTTAATATAAAATAGAACTATAGGGGCCGGTTGCAGAAAGCAACGTCAAGTCTGGTGTTAGCTAACGAGACGTCAAAGTGAACAAAAACGAATCAAATCTCAAATGCTTATGGTAACTAATACAAGTAGTAGTAGTAAACAAAAATTGATGCGATTTTGTTCACTTTGACGCGACGTTAGCTAACACCAGACTTAACATTGCTTTCTGCAACCGGCCCTAGATGTTCAAAATGATTTCCTCCATTTTCCATACACAGCGTTACTTTGTGTTCAGTGTTAAACATTTTGTCAAAGTTAAGTGATTCTCTCAAAATTATGTAAGTTATATTATTAGTACCTTTACTCATCACTGCCAACATAAATTAAATTTAAAGAAAATCCACAGCCCTCTAGAGGTTAAAAGTTTTCGATCATACTGTAGAAGTAATACATATATGGTTTTTCTAAGCCTACTGTTATTATGGAATACTTGAAGTTAGCAAAATTAACCTTTGAAAATAAACAAATCAAAAAAGTCTAAGGAACACATGGTTTTTTAATTAAAAAGAGTAAGTAATGACTAGTGCTTAGCTATATTTCAATTACATATAACAACACGTAACTGCCGAAACTATACTAAGTTATTTTAACTCTCTAAAGAACATTTTTATTACACTAAAAATTGCTTAAAAACAAAACCAACGAAATGAAATAGTATTAACTTAATTTGTAATTTTAAATTTTTGCTTATTTTCTAATTCTGCACATGAAATTAAACATTCAAATGCCATTTAGTAACTAGTGTTACCTCCTCGTACATTTAAAACTGCTCGGCATCTTCGCGGCATTGACAGTATCATATTGTCAATTTCTTCTTGCGGTATGGCATTCCATTGACGCTGAAGGCATCTAAAAAGATCTAGATTGTTCTGCACATTCTCCATATCAACAAGAACTCTTCTTTTGAGCTTTGAGAATGTCCCAAACATGCTCAATGGGAATTAGTTTGGCGACTGTGCAGCCCATGGTAAAATGGATACATTGTGCATTTCCAGCCACTGAGAAACAATTGCAGCAACATGACATCTTGCATTATCATGCATCAGACAAAAATCTGGATGAAGTTCTTCAGCGATAGGAAGGACAACAGGCTGCAGAATGTTATCCCGATATTTATCTACCGTTAATGATCCGTTAATTAAAACGAGCTTTGTTCTTTTGCCAGTCATTACTCCTCCCCATACCATGATCGTCCCTCCTTGGAATTTGTTTACTTACTGAACATTTCGTAGCCGTTGTTCATTGCCAGATCGTCTCCAAACACGAGTTCTCCTTGTGTCGGGACGTAGCCCAAACCGCGACTCGTCGGTAAAAAGAACTGTGCCCCATTGTTTCTGATTGCAATTTTCATGTTTGCACACTACACATTTCGAGTTTCTCAATTGCCGCGAGTAATTGCTGGGCATCTTAAACGGCAACGAGAACGAAGATTGGCTTAATGTAATCGCCAGACAGTTTGACTGGAAACAGTTACATCATGTGTGTTTTGTAGAGCACTAACCAAAACAGTAGCATTTATTGAAGGTTCCCTTAATGCCCTTAGCCTTAAAAATCTATCCTGAATCGGCGTAATTTGCAGTTTTCTTGGGTGGTGTTCATGTGAATATCCAGATTCTTGATAACGCTACCATATTCGGTGAATTACTCCTCTTGATGTTCCCAAAATTCTTGCAGTGTCAGCTTGACTTCGACCACCTTCAATAATACTAATTGCCCGAAACATCTCATCCCACTTTAAATGACGGCGTTGTTGATCACGCTGCATCACTATTACCTACAACCGATAAAAATTGTTGCAAAATAAAAATGAAACTGCAGAAAAACATTCACTTTCGAAGCACCACTACAGCCTGTATAACTTCACAGCATAAATGTAAACAAACAAGATAAACAAAGTAGCATCGAAACATAGATTACCATTGTTACTTAAGGCCACTATGTTAACATGTTCAAATCTTATTTCAGTTTTATTCTAGAAACAGTAGAACTACAAATATATATGACTAAACCGTGTGTTCCTTAGGCTTTTTTGATGTGTGTATTTAAAACTTTATATTTGTAATTGTTTTTTGTGTGTACATGTCAATGATTTTTTCGTTGTTGGTATAACTGTGATTAAACTAGGCTTTGAGGTTAGAAAATTGTATATATGTATACAGGGTGTCAGACATCGATATTTCAAGCACTGCACCATTACATTTCTCATTAAAAAAGAAGCAAAAGACCTTAATAGAATTTTGCTCTTATGTGCTTCTTTTAAAAGTTATGGGCCTTCCATATGGCACATGATAACGCATCAAAAGGGTGTTATTCTACGAACAAAAATAATTCAGTTTATTTCTGTAGCAATTTCAGAAACTACACTAGTATTGTTAATAATTGTTGATGTTTGTAGGTCTAAAATAAATGTTAATACAGTTCTTTACTTTGAATATTTCAATACTAATTTTAAAAATATGGCAACAAGGGACACGCACTTTTCCATAACTTTACTGACTATGAAAATTATTATTAAAGTGACACTATTATTTTGAGTTGTTCAAGTACACATTTGATGCATTAATCACAGATTAGTTTACATTGTTACAGTTTTTTTTTTTAAGTTTCATCGTTTATTTACAATCTTTTATAACTTAATAATAAGTAAATGTTTTACTTATTAGTTAACCAACTAAACTACTACTGTCTTGACGAGAATAATCTACCGATGATTCTCTTTTCTTATAAAATTAGTTATGAGCTAATCGTAGGGTTACATCTATACATTTATACTTTAAGTAGGTACAACATGTTATTGTTACAGTATGATTGAAAACTTTTAACGTCTAGAAGGCTGTAGAATTATTTTGTCAAAAAATTTTGTTGGCAGTCGTAGTAAAAGTCACATTGGCATTTTATATCTGTTATGTTAGGATTGTAGTTTCAACAAATACAAACATTCTTGTTGAATACATAAAAATATTAGTAACAAAAGTAACTACAGCTATTCAAAATGATTTGCTGCATTTTCCATACATACAGTGTGACCCATTTGTTCTTGAGCCACCCTGTAAAATCTTTATTTATTGTGCGTTTTTAACCGGATTTTTTTTTTTTTAATGGTAGAGCTTGATGAACTGTATTTTTGGGGCCAAAAGCGCCACGTTCCTACAAAATCCAAGACCTACTAGATCAGTGTTTAGTAGTAAAATTTCAAGAATTCATATTAGCGATTTTTTTAGAAAAAATCTGAACAAGCCACTGGATTTCGCCACCCCTCAAAACTGTACTGTACTAAATTTTATCGAAATCTTTCAAGTTTTAACGATTTTATAGCCAAATTAAAAATACGTAAAAAATACTTGTTATTTTCATAAATTTATTCGAAAACTTTAAACGAGCTAATTATTGTCAAGTGACAAGAGCTAATTAATGTCAAAAGTGACAAATAAAGTTGTAGGAGAGTTATTACAGCTAGTGTAAATAAACATGGAAAACGTAACTTTAAGAGACAAAATAGAAATTGTACGTCTTGTGGGAGATAATGTGCGTTCGGCAAGAGAAGCTGCGAGAGAATTCAATAATAGACACCCAGATAGATGAGTAAGTCGTAGTACTGTACAACGGGTTAATAGAGTTTTCAATGAGACGGGGTCTGTTTCAAAAAACTTGCTTAGAATCAGGCATAATGGACGTCGTGGAATTTTGAGAAATAATGACCATATTTTGGAATACTTTAACAACAACCCCTGGGATGGTATAAGAACGGCTAGTTTAAACCTTGATATCCCCAGAGAAAATATTAGAAGATGCCTGAAAATAAACAAAATAACGGCTTATAATCCAAAGATTTTCCATACATTTTAAGTGGGAGATGAGGAAAGACGATTAAGAGTTTTGTTATTGGCTACAAGGGGAATATCTAAATAATCCTAACTTTATTATGGAAATTTTATTTAGTGATGAAGCCACATTTACTACAAATGGGGTGGTTTCAAGTCAAAATTGCGTCACTGGTCAGCTGAGAATCCCGAATTCGTCATAAATGCTAAGAGATAGTATTCACAAAAAATTAACGTTTGGTGTGGAATACTAAATGACCGAATAATTGGCTCTTTCTTCTTTGAGAGTAATTTGAATGCAAATGGCTTTTTAAATTTTCTTGGGAACGTATTTTTGAACACATTAGATAATATATCATAACAGAATCTTCATAATTTAAAGTTTCAGTTGGATGGAAGTCCTATTCATAATGCTATTTTGGTAAGAGAATGGTTAAATGAACATTATGAAAATCGTTGGATAGGGCGAAACAGTCCTTTGATTCAATGGCCGCCGAGATCACCAGATTTAACGCCCCTTGATTTTTTTCTTTGGGGATTACTGAAACAAAAAGTTTACAAATCAAGGCCACAAGCTCTTCAAGAACTACGAGCCAGCATAATACAAGCCTGTGCAGAAATTACTCGGGAACAAATACCAAAGGTGATTATTTATTTATTTATTTATTTATTGACGGGAAAACCCCATTAACAGTTTTACAATACACAAAAATATAGTTATGTCTTCAGATCTATAAATAAAAATCAACCTCTTTACAAACAAGTAAATAACTAAGTAGCTATCCTATTTAGTTGCACTCTAAAATGACCTAAAGGTACATCGAATATTTCCAGGTGGTTATCATTTATTAACTTACAGTAGCGATCTATAGGCGAATTTTGACCATAGGTCGTACGATGAAATGCAATGTAAAATGATATAAAATCACCTCTTCTATTTCTAATTGGTACTTCTACATTTATACATTCTAACAGATCAGCGCAATTGATATTCCTATTTACTAGATTATAAATGAAGAGCATTCTAGCATAATCTCTACGAACAGAGAGTGCATTTAACTTTATTGACTCTCAGTGCAAGAATAGTCATGATCAGCAATAACAATTTTTAACCTGAATGCACAAAATCTCAGAAATTTATGTTGTATTTGTTCAATTGTTGCTTTATGCACTCCCTGATAAGGTGACCATATTATTGAGCCATATTCGAGTTTAGATCTGACAATAGAGCAATAAATGCCTCTTAAAGTATCAATAGAAAAATTTTTGCAGTGTCTTACAACGAAACCTAGCATTTTAGAAGATTTTACAGTGACATTATTTATATGTTCAATAAATGTTAAATTTTCATCAATAATGATCCCTAGATCTTTGACTTTTGACACATAGTTCAGAGTCTCATCATTTATTGCATAAGAGGTGTCAAATTTTCTTTTACCTTTAAAAAAACTAATACGACAACATTTTGAAATGTTCAGATTGAGCTTATTTTCTACACACCAGCTAGTCAACCTGTCAAGATCATCCTGCAGAAGTTTTTGATCATCAAGACTACATATAATCCTGTAAGCTTTGAAATCATCTGCAAACGCCAGGCCGTCACTGTTCAGAAAACATCCAAAAATAGTATTAATAAATAAGTTAAATAATAATGGAGAGCAGTGACCCCCTTGGGGAACTCCTGAGGTGACTATAATTGAATCAGATAGATAAGAACCAATTTTTACCTTCTGCTGGTGACCCGACAAGAAACTACTGGTCCATTTGACTGACATCATGCCAAAACCCATGGTAAAAAGGCATTTTAATAGTAGATGGTGGTCTACCCGATCAAACGCTTTGGAGAAATCTGTATATATTGCGTCAGCTTGTTTAAAATCCTCAAAAGCCTCAATTAATTTGGTTTGATATACTAATAAGTTTGTTAGGCTAGACCGACCAGAGCAGAACCCATGCTGATCTTTATTAACTAGGGCACGGCATAGCCATTTTAACTGATCGCTTACTAAGCTATCAAAAAGTTTGGGAATTGATGATTGTATACACACACTTCTATAGTTTGTAACATCAGATTTCTCCACATTTTTATAAATCGGCACTATAAAGCTGTTTTTTCCATTTGTCAGGAAAAGTTGATGTTTGTAAGGACTTATTAAACAAGATATGTAATGGTTTAACAAGGGTGCATATAGAGCTCTTTAATACAATATTTGGAATTCCATCAGGACCTAAAGTATTTTTATCAGGTAGCCTACATATCTTGTTAAAGATCGCTTCCATAGAAATGTGTGTATAGTTGAAAGATTCATTATAATTATAACTATCGCGCACACTGAAAACCAAATCATCCAGGCTGCCCGGAGAGTAAACTGTTTCAAAATATTTTTTAAATAAGTTTACAATGTCTTGCCCATTATCTGCTGACTGGTCATTATAATACATTGAATGAGGAAGGGCATGAGTTGATTTTAAGTCACGAACATACTTCCAAAAATATTTTGGGTTTGTTTTGAATTAATTATCAACATTAATCATATACTGAGACCAACAAACTTCCCTGACTCTTTTACATTCCGAACGCAGCCTAGAAAACTCTAGGTAATCAGTAGGTGATTTAGACATAATATAAGCTTTGTGAGCCTTTTCTTTCTGAAAAGTTAAATTACGCAATTGTGGTAAAAACCACCTTGGGTATGTGCTTGTACAGTATTTCTTCAAAGGTACAAAAAGAGCAATTGCCATCCCCAAAATTTCATAAAAAGATTCTAATGCTGAATTAATATCATTATGAGACAGGCACTGCTCCCAATTTATACCTGCTAAAAAATTGTGGATGCCCATAAAATTTTAAAATCATAATAAAAATCTTGAAAAAAAAAGGCTTTTGGATACTTGATTTTTCTTGCTTATAAGTATAATACATTGGTAACTAATATGATGAAGACTATTGTCTAAGATTGGGTCCTTAGCTAAGCTTATCTCTGCACTACTATCATTTGAAAACATAAGGTCTAAGAACACATTTCTTCCGTTAGGTATGTTTATTAACTGAAATAGTTGTAAGAAACCAAATGACTGTGCTAAACCAATTGCGTAAGACATGCCGGGACATTCAACGCGAACTCCGTACCCGTCATTTGACCAATGAGCTTCCGGTAAATTGTAGTCACCAAAGATGTAAATTTTCTGAGAATTGTAGGTTTGTAGCACATACTCCACTGTCTCACAATGCACAATATAATATAACTCAGGCATATTAGGTGGTATGTATAAACCAGCAACTATATATTTACATCCCTTAAAACTACAAGCAACAAACAGCTGCTCAACATTCATCTGGTTTATCTGAATCCTCTTCGAGTCTATTGACTTTCGTATATACATTAGTATGCCACCCCCACTGGATTTTTCACTTGTAAGACATGATCTATCAAAACGGAATAAATTAAAATCAATGCACTTCAACTCGCTGTCCAAAAAATCACTACATAAATTGCTTTCAACCAATATTATAATATCATAGGAGGAACTATTCACAGCCAATTTCAGACTTTCTAGCTTAGTGCGAAGGCCGCTAACATTTTGGTAGTAAACAGTTAATGGGGTATTATTTAGTTTTCCTGATTGCTCGGTTTTTTGGTAACTACCACTGGTATGCCTTTTTTAAACTTAATGACTACATCCTCACCTTCAGCTTTCCTATGCAAAAGTTCCTCCCAAGCTGCTTTGTAAGCAGCTTGTTGCATTTTTGTTGAGTCATATGCAATTTTGTATGCACATGACTGTAATTTTAATTTTTGTTTGGAGCGGAGAGCTTTTTTGACTATTTGTGAGTTGCTGCAAATAATCTTCAACGCCCTGGGTTTTCCATCTGCCTTTTTTTGGCCCACACGAATGAACGTGCGTAAAAGGATTGACAAGTGCATTCAAATAAACGGCAGCGTACATAAATCACACAAGTAGAGACACTCACTGTCGGTTCCTTTGATGTCAAAATTTCGATTGGGATGACCTTGAACAGCTCCTAGAGGGGTACTTTCCGATAGTACTAACAGATGGCGCCACTACTTGAACACATCATGATTGGTAGCAGAGCCAGTAACTGGCTCTGATTGGTAGAACTTTGTGCTGCCATCTGATAGTAAAGCTTAGAAATACCCCCCGAGTTACTGTCCCAGGCACTCTAGACGGGTTTCAACATTTCCCATGAGCGTCTGTACTTGTTTGATGTATGTACGCTGTAAACGGTGGATTAGTAGAAGCGACAAGAGTATTGTAGTTTTTGTATTGGAATACACTTACAGCCGTATTCATAGTCGTTCGCCAGCGGCTCGCCGGCGAGTCGCCGGAGTTTTGTTATGAATAGTATGTTGGCGGCACTGTACGTCTATGTCAAATTCGAGGTTAGCTGGTTGGATTTTGTGTCAATTTCTGTCAAAACTGACGGAAAACCTAACCTGCTAACCTCGAATTTGACATAGACGTACAGTGCCGCCAACATACTATTCATAACAAATCTTCGGCGACTCGCCGGCGAGCCGCTGGCGAACGACTATGAATACGGCTGTTAAATATTTTATTTGTTTAAGTTTTGTTTTATTATTTCTATTTCTTTTTGTATTTGTAAAAATAAGGCATAAGAATGATAATGCCTATATCACCATAGTAATTTAAATATTTTTTCATTAATAACTTTTAGAATAAATTTAGTATTGTGTAGTTTTAATTTGGCTATAAAATCGTTAATACTTGAAATAGTTCGATAAAATTTAGTACAGTACCGTTTGAAGGGTGGCGGATCCAGTGGCGTGTCCAGATTTTTTCTAAAAAAATCGCTAATATATTCTTGAAATTTTACTACTAAACACTGATCTAGTAGGCCTTGGATTTTCTAGGAATGTGGCGCCTTTGGCTCCAAAAATACAGTTTATCAAGCTCTACCATTTAAAAAAAATCCAGTTAAAATCGCACAATAAATAAATATTTTACAGGGTGGCTCAAGAACAAATGGGTCACACTGTAGAACCACCTAGTGCTCGGCATTCAACATCCTGTAAAAGTTAAGTTTATCTGTCAAAATTGTATAGGTTATATTATTAAGTAGCTTTGCTCATCACTGCCAACACAAATTCAATTTTTTTAAAATCCACAGCCCTCTAGAGGTTAAAAGTTTTCGATCATACGGTATTTGTTGTATTAGTTCGTCATTTATTTTTTGCAATGGAATTCAGTTTCCCAAAATACGCTGATATGTACATGATTTTCGGAGAATGCCACGGAAATAGCAATGCAGGAGCAGCCCTATATGCAGAGCGTTATCGTATCCTCAAAGAAGACATCCTAGTCGCATGACCTTCATTAGACTAGATAGAAGACTTTGAGAAAATGATTTTGTTATACCTAAACCAGCTCTAGCATCTAGCTGCTGAAAATTACGTACAGTTTTTGGACAACACTCACTCTACATGACATATTGATAGATTTGCCATTAGCAACTAGAAGAATACTATGGTACCAGCTTGATGGCGCCCCTGCCCGGTAGGGTCTGCAAAGCTAGGAATGGTCAAATCAGGCGTTTGGAAGACGATGGATTGGTAGAGGTGGTCCTGTTGCATAGCCACCTCGTTTCCCAGATTTGACTCCATTAGACTTCTTCTTGTAGGGGGTTATAAAAGATCATGTATACAGAACACCTACTGAACATCTCAATGATCTTCAAAATAGAATCGTAGAGGCATCTGGTTTAAGAACTGAAAATACGTTCCAGAACCTAAGCAGTAGTATTTTATTACGCTGCGAAACTTATGTGGCTAATAATGGTGCGCATGCGAAGCAATTTTTAGAGCTGTTACCGATTGTTTAATTAAATAAAATTTGCTATATTTTGAAGCTGTATTTAATTAATAAACAAGCAGATTATTGTAGGTATGTAATGGATATGATACCTTGATACAAACAGTAGCTTGCGGGCTGCAGTGTTGCCTGATGTATTAAAATTAAATTGCTTATAACTTTTCAAAGATTGATATTAGCAGTAATTTTGTTAAGCGTTTTCAATTGCCTTTTGATGCTTTATCCCATGGTGCACAGTTTGAACTATCGATGTCTGACACCCTGCATAATACTTCGTAATATGTTATTGTCGTTATAAAATCATTTATATTAATTGCAATTGAATCTTTTGGTGATTATAATATTTATAATCTATAGAAATCTCTATCAGAAACTTTGTCACTTCACGTTCTAGACCAGGTATATCAAACATGCGACTCGTGGGCTAACAACGCTAAAGTATGTGACTCGTGAAGTGTTTGTACCTGAATTTTATAAATACTTGCCCTAGTGATTTGAAGAAACTCGCAGATGCGCATAGGAAATTATTTTAAGTTCAAGCATACTTACCAGTGTGAGCAATATTATTTCCACTAATGAAAGGAATCAAGTCTCCTGCTAGGTCGAGACTGACTAACACCATCTGAATTCAGTTGTAAAAATTATATCTGCCAAAAAATGTCTCCCAATATTGAAAAATTTGTGAATCTTAATCTTTGATCATTTGTCCCAGTTACGATTTTGAATTTGACATAACTATTCTAGACAAATAGCAGCGTAAAACGTCATGCTTTCGCAGTTGTATTGGCCAAAAAACACATTTACAATCATTATAAACTATTCTATACAGAATTGTAGCCCACATGTGAAAACTTATATAGTAGTTCCATAGATAAAGTTGCAACTTTACCGATTTAATGTGTAATAAATTTAAACTATCCATGTTTTACACAGTATAATGTAATAGAAATTTTGTATGAGTTTTACTTGTTTAAGCTATGTATTATAACACTGCCTTTTACCTAGACCTACACACTACGTTACAATGCCCTGGTTCGCTAGCTTATCCAGTCGGTGAGCTATGAGGCTCTATTCACATCGTCAGTGTGGCTAAGGGTAACTAATATTGTTGAGGTCAGCTCGTTGTCACCTGAAATGTTGTACTTACAAATGCAAACACCAATGGTAATAAAAACCCAATAGTTTACATGAATACATATAATCTATAAGAAAATAATAAGCACACAAATACATGCAAATACATGGGAAAATGCAAGAACTAAATGCTTAGAGTTCAATTATTCGTGCGAAGATAAAGTTCACAAGCACAAGGTATGAACTAGATTCGCACACCAATAAATTTGACTCAAAGTTGTCGCTTCTTTAGCGTGCCTCGATGGTTGGGAACCCGATCCGCCAAGTCAACATATGAAGTGATGCTAGTGGAATGATTGCCGGTACTTCCCTGTTATCGTGCAGTGAACCACTTGCTCATAGTTGTGCAATGGTTCATTACAACAATTATTAACAATGTTGTAATTGTTGTTGGATCTCTTAGCGCGGTTTCAAACAGAACTAACCTGGTTTCACTTTGCTCAACGACTAGGCCGGGGACCGCTGGGGTGCTGGGACGAAATTGCTGCTTCAAGCGCCGTCAATTTGGACACCGCTGGCGTACCTTCATGGTGTTATTTCACTTTTGATAGCTGCCCTCTACTGAAGAGAGACGTCCCCAGTGGTGGGCACACGCAAGCCTTCAAAAACACGGCTTTAAAAGGTTGACTCGCGCTCTTCACTAACTTGGACTCGAAAAGGTCGATCCGCTCTGTCTACCAACTTTAGCGCGAATGAGTTCATTTGCTGGCTCCAGCGTCGTTTCAAAACCCGCTGCTCTTTGTTCCCCGAATTGCTTGCGTTGCACATTCTTGCATGTTTTTCACTGATGTGTCCGCACTTGGAAACTTATAGCCTGTGGTCACTTACATAGCGATTCGTACTTATAGCGCGATACTAATTGAATAGGACGTAATAACACATACTGTCAGGCTTTATTACTAATTGAATCTATAATAAAAAGATACGAAATAGGTAAATACAAGTGGCACGAATTGACCTGTTTCAGTATGTAGGTACACAATCTTTAAATTATTTAGACAGTTTTTAATCTTCTTAATATTGAACGTTTTTAAACATTGAGAAATGGTGCGTTTGTCAGTCTAAATGTCATGGCTCGCTTTAGCCACCACAAAATTTTTTCTTTTGCGCAAGTTATTTCGCTGAATATAAATTTAATAGCAGTGAAGAACGTGTTTTTAAAAATGTATATTTACACTTTGTATTTCAGTATCACATAGTAAATGTGGCCTCTAATAACATCGTGGAACCATATACTATTCGGTGGAAGTATTTAAGGGGTCACTTGTAGTTGAGTGGTAATTTTAAAGGCTTAAGCCACGCATTTTCATAGTAACAATTACATCACAGTAAACTTGGAACTGTCTTCAGCTGGTATCCAAAATTGGCTTGTATTAGTTTATCCAAAGTAAATGTCCTAATTTCATGTCTTCATTGTTAAATGGTCAATTTGATTTAGTTTAAAATGTTCGGGGTTTACAACCTCAACAGTACTTTCAAGATAACAGTAATGCATATTTAAGCTGAAGTTAGAAGTTCAAGCGGAGAAAGTGATATCTCAAAAACTATGCACATTTTCGATGTGCATCAAAAGCGCCTTTTATTTTTATCTAGCATCAAGCACTACTGAATTTACCACAAGCGAATAGTAAAAAAAGTTATGACTTAAAAAAGCAAAATGGTCCTCTAGTTTACCAGAACAATTTCTTATTTTGTTGAATTCGTACGAATAAAATTAATGATTCTTTGTCACATCTTTACCGGCCGATATCTCGGCAACTAGGTATTTTCGGACCATGGGTCATAGAAACTTTTCTTCATTTTGACAAGAAGAATAACCTCTTCTGCGTTGTTGTTTTACTTTTGAATTACCCTGTAGGTTAACATTTAGTAGTTAAGGCTCTACACTTCTTTTAATGGGAAAGTTCAGAATATGTCTCACAATTGTTATCAAAATTAAATTAAAAAATTTTAAAGATTACTTCACTTGTATGCTTTATAGCGATAAAATTCATTTTTTTAATGTAGTCAGTCTTGTTCTTTTGCCAACTAACAATATAATTGTGAAACTTTTGTCGACAAAATTAAAAGCGCTAGTGATATTACATACGATAAATCAATATTGGAGGGCTTAATGAGCTTTTTAATGGCATAGTAAACATTTGTTGCAGGATGGTCCCACAATGAGATGTTGGTAACATACCCTATCCATATTTTTAAGATTATTTGGACTATTGCATGCATCTGTCAAATTACGTCACTCCACCAATCACTCAACTATATTTGAGTACTTTCAACCTATTCTCAACCACTTGCATCTATAACTTTTGTTATATAACATTTTTGGCTACATATTGGTAATTATGTTATATAACACTTATATAATACTACATCTTGCCCCTCTTTTTAATGGTTTATGCGATAGTCACACAAAATGTCTTGTAGTTTATTGCTCCTCAGAATGTTTGTTCCATTAAGCAATCATTTATACCCCTGTCAGAATTACTAGAAATAATGAATGAATATTAGGGATGTCGGCGGTTACCCAGGTAATGGTCAACCCGGGTATATTTTCAGGAGCCGGGTACCAGACTGGTAAATTATGTAATTTCGAGAAAGTCTGCCTTTTTCAGAAAAGATGCTAAAAACTTAAAAACAATAGGAATAAGCTCTAGAAAAACATAACCATGCAGTAATAACAGGAATCACTCCATTCCATACTGCATAATGTTGTTTCTTGTTTTATATGAGGCCATAAATCCGCTTCACCGAAATATTCAACCCCTCAACAGTACCATTAAATCATGTCAGTATGGGATGAAGTAACATAAACATCCTCTGTGTGATGTTGATGCTGCTACCAATTTCAGACAAAAAGTCACGTACTTGAATTTGATAGCACTTGGAAGTGTCAAAATATTTACAAATCACAAATCAATAAAATCTCACTAAATATAAACATGTCACAAAATTTATTTTTTCAGGAATAAGTCACATATTGATTATGAATACCAGCTGGATGGCTGAAGTGTCTAACATACAAAACTTGGGCGTTATATTTAGCAACACTTATTATTTTGATCAACATGTTTCGCACATTGTCAGGTAAAGCCAACAAAATGTTGGGCTTTATATGTCGAGTAGCCAGAGACTTTCAAAATATCAATACTTTAAAATTGTTGTACTTCGCATATGTACGCTCACATCGTGAATACTGTAGTTTCATTTGGAATCCTTACTACCGAATGTATGTGAACAGAATATAATTAATTCAGAAGCGATTTATTAGGTTTGTTAGCAAAAAATTAGTTTGAGGTCTAACTATACTTATAATTTAGTACATAATAATTTATGTAAACAAATTTATAACGGCTGAATATTAATAATACGAAATAGTTTGGTTAGGAAAACATTTTTATCAGCCAATAAAAAGCGAAAAATCAAACAAAACCGAGTAGCTTTATTTGTTGAGAATAACGTTTCATTTGCATATTAGCAAACTTCTTCAGATTACAGTTGATACAATTAATGTAGATACATTATAAACTTCCTAAAATGAGAGAAAACGGGTTAGAATACCAAGCAATGTTTTGATAAAAAAATCTTACCTTGGATTGTTTGAAAAGTTAATAATATAATAAAAACACTAAACAATACATAACAAAAATTATTATGAGGGGAGGAATTAAACACTCCCCTTCTAAATGTTTAAATAGAGCATTTTTTGGCTAATTCAAAATTCTGAAAATTTTTAATAGCTGTCACCACAGATTAATATATAAAACTGTGGTGACAGCTATTAAAAATTTTCAGAATTTTGAATTAGCCAAAAAATGCTCTATTTAAACATTTAGAAGGGGAGTGTTTAATTCCTCCCCTCATAATAATTTTTGTTATGTATTGTTTAGTGTTTTTATTATATTATTAACTTTTCAAACAATCCAAGGTAAGATTTTTTTATCAAAACATTGCTTGGTATTCTAACCCGTTTTCTCTCATTTTAGGAAGTTTATAATGTATCTACATTAATTGTATCAACTGTAATCTGAAGAAGTTTGCTAATATGCAAATGAAACGTTATTCTCAACAAATAAAGCTACTCGGTTTTGTTTGATTTTTCGCTTTTTATTGGCTGATAAAAATGTTTTCCTAACCAAACTATAATAATTTATTATCTTTAAAACATAGGACTCTGCAAGATCTTAAAGATTTTTTTATATTATTCATAGTTTTTACAATGACTGCAAAATAATACCTCGAATTTACTTTTACGTTCCGACATACCGCACAAGAAAATCTTTACTATTTTGGCACGACCACTACTCAACTAATTTTTCTTAGCACTCTCCTATGGTCAGAATTGTCAGGACTCACAATTTTTTAGCTCTTTCAATAATAATAATAATGTATTTATACAAAACGGACTTACGTCCAACTAGTACATCATTCAAAAGTTAATTGTACAGTAATCCTTAATAGTATATCCATTTACACTTAGTGAATTAATACATATACTATGTTCCAAACAGCAATTGTTTTAATTTAATTTTGAATACATTGAGTGAAGTACTAAATATGTCTAAATGTATATCATCGGTCCATTTGTTGAAAGTAACACAAAGATTTGTTATACAAGATTGTGTGTATATAGATCTATGAAACTGGATATGCAGCAATTCTTTTTGTCTTGTATTTTTGTATGGAATCTTAAATAATATTTGGCCTAGTAGGGGAGAGCAGTCAATAAAGTTTCTGATGATCTTGAACACTAACAAAACGTCATTTAGTTCATAACGGGAATTTAGAGAAAGTAGGTCACACATTACTTCACACTGATTATAATTTGGTTCGTATCTTAAGCCATTCTTGAACATGTAGTACCTGATAAATTTGTGTTGAACTTTTTCAAGGAGTTCTTTGTATGTTACTTGATAAGGATGCCAGATGGGGGAGCAGTATTCTAGTATGCTGCGCACTAGACTAAAATAAAGGCACTTTATAGTTTCCGCATTTTGAAAATCTGAGGTTTGTCTGGTCATGTATCCGAGCATCCGCCTTGCTTTTTTGATAGTCAGCTCCATGTGGTTCCGGAATGACATATCACACTCAAATACAATTCCCAAGTCTTTGATTTCATTGACTTTTTTGAGTTCAGTACTTTTTAAACTATAATTGTAAGTAAAAATTTCTTTGGTTTTGAACACTGACATTTTTTCTCAATCTTTATCTAGCTTTACTAAATCTGTATCACAGTACCTTTTGGATGACTACTTATTGCCAGGGCTGTGGAGTCGGTCACGAAAAATCCGACTCCGACTCCTGATATTTTAGTAGTTTGAATCCGACTCCGACTCCCGACTCTGACTCCGACAGTACTAGAATATTGATACCACTCCCCAATTCTTTTCGTCTACCTGATGTCTGAACAGGGTTGAGCAGATTTAAATTATTTGATTAAAATAATGAATTTAATGGAGGAATTTAATTATTAAAATCATTGATGTAAATATTTTTTATATTTTGCCAAATCAACAAAACAAATACACCAAAGAAGTGCCCTTCAAATATTGCCAATTAAACAAAAACACCATGAACAGTAACAACTTAACAAAATGCTGAAACTGATTTAAGTTTTAAAATACGTCTTGAAACAGTTAAAACATAAAAATAAGGTGCACTATGAAAGTTAGAAATTAGACGTAATACTAATAATAGTAATAATACGTACTATGCTTGTTTTATTGTTACTCACATAAACCAGTTATTGGTAAGATATAGAAAAACCGTCTACTACGCTGTACAAAGTCGGCATTTTTTAAATAGTTCGGTAGGAATTTAAATTTACAAGCGGTAATCACACTGATTCTAGAACACACTGCACACTCGTGGATCTATGAATTAACATATTATCGTAGTGCACGTGCATTTTCATAAACTAACATAAATAAAGAAAAATCTATTTTTATTAACCCTTAGTCTGTCTTCAAATAGTCAGTACTACAGTCGTTCAAATAGTTTGAAAGCTTTTGGCATTTTTATTAAAAAAAAATTTTTGATAAGTGGGAGTCGGAGTCGGGTAATTTATATGGACCCCGACTCCACCCTAAAAGTTCCGACTCCTCGACTCCGACTCTACAGTCCTGCTTATTGCATCAAAATTAATATTCTCTTCTAGAATAGTTTGTGCTTCTAGGATAGTTTGTGGTTCCATAGTGTATAACTAGTTTGTGTAAAAGTCCACACAATTAGACATGTGTTGTATCATCAAAAAAGCATTTTTTTTCTTTTAGTTTTTGGTTTTTGCCTCTTTTTCAAAGGATATAACTTCAATTTAAAATAAAATTCGTCTGGTTTTAACATGTACAGTTTTAGTCTGATATTTTTTGCTAAAATAATATTACTCGTAATATTGTAATGTTAGTTTTACTTACGTGTTATATATTTTTTACCTTGATGCAGAATGCACTTTTGTTTAATTAGTTTTCTCATGGAATGTACTTTTTTTTCCTGTAGTTTATATGTCCAAACTTATTATTGGATGGCTGCCTCGGCCGCCTATCTGTTGGTTTGGCTGGTGTATATACAATAAATAAATAAACAGACTTACAGTTTGAATTGGTGAGTAGGTACTATTTCAATTTAGTTCAGTTTAAAACTGGCGGCGTAAAAGATAGAAATTGTAGCTACCTCAGATGTTTAGATGTACGCAAACATTTTTGTTATATATTTTGGGTACCCGGGAGTACCCGGATTCTGCTTAAAGATACCCGAGTTTGATTTTAGACCGGGTAAGACATCCCTAATGAATATAATATATTACTGTTGAAAAATCTCTACAAATGTTTATCCAATCATCAACTGATTCATTCAAGTTAAGAAATTAAATTGTAATCGTACCACTTCTTCTTCTTCATGTGTCTTGTCCGATTATCAGACGTTGACTATCACCATGTCGACAATTTCTTTATATCGATATCGATCCCGTGCAGCATGGAATAATTGTTCGGCTGTTAGGCCTGTCCATTGGCGCAGGTTTCTCAGCCACGACATTTTCTTTCTGCCTATCCACTTCTTTCCTTCTGTTTTCCCATTTAGTGTTAAACGTAGAAGTTCGTATTTTGGTCCTCTCATTACATGCCCAAGATATTCTAGTTTTCTTTGTTTTATTATTGTTTGTGGCACATCCGGGATCGAAGTACCAATGTTTGGGCACTAATCGGGATCGAAGGTCCAATGTTTGTAGCCTTCTCAGTTTTCCGTTATTTGGAAAATTGCTGATTGCCAGCTCGCCTTGGAATTTGTGGACTGTATGTATTGTAGGTTTCACTGAATAAAATACACTCGTTGAAAGCCGGAAATATGTTACTTTATTAGCAATAAAAAACACATCGAACATTTGAACATTTACAAGAATTAGCTTCCGTAGAGCGGACCTGTTTGCATGCTGCCACGTTGACAGATGAAACGTAAGTGTTTTTAGAATCGGATGCCGGCCCGGCAGTCTACTGCGCACAGTATGAATTCAGAATGTAAGAGAGGCGGCAAAAGTTTATAAAGTCCTTAACATACCGCCCGCCTTGGAAAGGGTAACCTTTCAAATAAAACAGTACAGAGTTGACATGTAAAAGCTAGAGTAAAACATGTAACATGAACACACATATATACAAAGCATAATAGTACATGGATCTTAATCTAGTACAAGAAAACCCGAACAATGGGGAGCCAAAAGGCTTTACGAAAACTGCGCTGAACGCTAACGCACTAGTTCACAACACTAGGTAGCGGGCACAATTTGGCGAAGGATCGTTTCACGATTCCTGACACAGTGTTCACTGACGCAACACGCGTAACGCCGTCAAGGCCAGGGTGCAGCTCGGTGACCCGGCCTAACCTCCACTTCAGAGGGGGTAGATTGTCATCCTTGATGAGGACCATGGAACCAGGCTGGAGGTCCGAAAGATGCGTGCGCCATTTGGTGCGCTGTTGGAGTTCCGAGATGTACTCCTTGCTCCATCTTTTCCACACATTCTGGTGTAGTTGTTGTATTCTCTGGTATTTAGACAGCCGAGACTCGACTATCTCAGTTACGTTGGGATCAGGCAGTGACACCAACGGACGACCAATCAGGAAATGAGCAGGAGTCAAAGGCTGAAGGTCGTTTGGATCAGAGGACAAAGGGGACAGGGGTCGGGAGTTTAAGGTCGCTTCCACCTGTGCTAACAAAGTGCTAAATTCATCATAATTTAGACTAGCGTTACCTATAACGCGACGTATGTGATGTTTGGAGGACTTGATTCCGGCCTCCCACAATCCGCCAAAGTGGGGACTGTGCGCGGGTATAAAATGCCAAGCTACTCCGTCGTTCGCGACTGATTCGGAAATAGAAGGGTTTTGTTCCGCGAGAAAATTGCCTAATTCGATTAACTCGGAATTAGCGCCTACAAAGTTAGTGCCGTTGTCTGAGTAGACATGGAGCGGTTTGCCTCGTCGAGCCACAAACCGGCGAAAAGCCATTAAGAAGGTTTCAGTAGAAAGATCAGCGACCAATTCAAGGTGCACTGCCTTTGTGACGAAACAAACGAATAGACAAAGGTAGGACTTTACTAGTTTAGAACCACGTCCCTTGCGATCCTTTATCATGAAAGGTCCACCATAATCAATACCAGTCGTATGAAATGGGGGCGATGATTGAGTACGAGAGGCTGGCAGGTCTCCCATTATGGGTTCAGTTAACCTAGGAGAGAATCTAAAGCACCGTAAGCATTGATGAACCACTTGCTTGACGATATTTCTGCCAGAGGTGATCCAATATCGTTCTCTGAGATTAGCTAACAGCATTTGAGGTCCGGCATGGAGAAGCCGAAGATGCTCATGCGATACTAGGAGTTTGGCGAATGGATGTTTGCCAGAAATCACTAGAGGAAACTTCTTGTCAAAGGGTAATTGAGAGTTGTGGAGCCTACCACCAACTCTTAGCAGTCCCTCGGAATCCAGAAAGGGATTCAGGGATATCAAAGCAGAAGATTGTTTCACAGGCTTGCTCTGTGACAACAGTTTAAGTTCGTCAGGAAATGACTCGCGTTGGGAGAACCTGGCAAGCCTTACAATAGATGCTTGCAGTTCATCTGTAGAGAGGGGACCAGAAAGACGATCAGCCTTAGGGGCTCGCGCATTGTTATGAAAACGAAAGCAATAAGCTATAACTCGTTGTAAGCGAGCAAAGCTTGAATATTGATTGAACGGAAATGGTTCAACAGAGGTTACAAGAAGACTCTGAACTTCTTTTTTGAATTCTGGAAGCTCAGCACTAACATGTTTGGAAGTAGGCCAAGAGGCCTCACCTTCGCTTAGCCAGGTGGGACCATGCCACCAAAGGCTCAATTCTTTCAAACCTAAAGGGGTGATTCTCCTAGTGAGAAGATCAGCAGGATTAGACGTTGTGGGAACATGCCGCCAAGTGGCATCAGAGGTGAGTTGCTGAACATCAGCAACTCTGTTGCACACAAAGGTCTTAAGAAGATTTGGATTGGTTTTCAACCATCCTAGCACTATTGTGGAATCTGTCCACAGACCGATTCTAGATATGGGCAAATTAAGTGCCTTTATGACTTGCACGGAAAGTTTGCTTAGAAGAACAGCTCCGCAGAGCTCGAGCTTCGGGATTGTCAAGGGCTTTAAAGGGGCTACCTTGGCCTTGGAACAGAGAAGGTGAACCTGTACTTCCCCTTCCTGATTCTTGGAACGTAGGTATATCGACGCACCGTAACTATTGTTAGAGGCGTCGCAGAAACCATGGAGCTCTATCTCGACCACGCTCCGACAGAGGACGTGACGAGGAATTGCTACGTCATTGAGCATGAGAAGCTCACTGCGATAGGTTAACCATTTTTCTTGTATGGCTTTAGGAACGGGTTCATCCCAATCCAGCTTTTCCATCCAAAGCTGTTGCAAAAGAACCTTGGCACCCATGGTGCATGGACTTAGAAGACCCAACGGGTCGAATATCTGCGATATTTCAGACAAGATGCTACGCTTCGTAGCCTTACTACTTGTAGAATTTGAAATATTGAACATCAGATGATCGCTTTTAAAGGACCAAATCAAACCAAGGGTGTTTGTGTGCTCATGTGCACTGAAATCAAGAACACCCGGATGCAAATCGGAATCTGGTATTCCATCGAGAACTTCTGGAGAGTTAGAAATCCACTTTCTAAGCTTGAAGCAGCCTGACTCAAGAATCTGATCCAAGTTTGAGCAGAGAGTACGCTCTTTCTCAGGAGTGTCGGCACCTGTCAGAAGGTCGTCGACGTAGAAGTCCTCCTTTATGATTCGAGAGACTTCGGGATTTGAAGCCTCACATTCGATGCCCAATTGGGTTAAGCATCGAATAGCAAGAAAAGATGCTGAAGCGGTGCCATACGTAACCGTATTCAGGTCGTACGACCGAAGAGGCTCAGCTGAGGAGGGTCGCCACAAGATTCTCTGAAGGGGCCTATGGTTAGGATTCACCAGAACCTGGCGATACATCTTCTCGATATCAGCTGATATAGCGAATAAATGCTTGCGAAAGCGAACAAGAATTGAAAATAAGTCTTGCTGCACGGTTGGGCCAACCATCTGAATGCTGTTCAGAGATTGCCCGGAAGTGGTTGCTTGAGAACCATTGAATACAACTCGGAGTTTAGTTGTCAGGCTTTCCTCTTTTAAGACTCCGTGGTGGGGTAGATAATAGGATATCTCGTTTGAATTAGGGTTTGAAACGGACATATGACCTAATTCCGAATATTCATTCATGAAATTAGAATAGCGATTGGACAAGTCAGGGTTCGCTTGTAACCGCTTCTCTAATGATAAGAATCTTTTCTGAGCGATTTGCAATGAATCACCCAATACCTCTACAGGCTTCTTGAAAGGGATAGAGACAACGAATCGACCATTCGCTTCTCGTTGAGTATTTTGCACGAAATGTGCCTCACAGGCGTTCTCTTCATTTGTGCGAACCTTTTCCTCTGGGTAATGTTCGAGTTGCCAAAACCTAGCAATGGGGTCAGAAGCATCCTCGATCGTGCCAAGATTGCACTGTACAGGGTACGCAGAAGGAGGGCCTGTAGGGCCAGAAACAATCCAACCAAAACGAGTCTTTTGGAGGATGGGAAGATTTGGGCCTAGACCAATTTGTCCAATACAAAGGAGCTGCCAGAAAATGGGCGAACCAATCAGAATGTCGATGGTGCCCGGTTGGTCGTAGGACAGATCTGATAACTTGATGTTATCAGGAACCTTGAAACTGTTTCGCTGGACGCGAAAACTTGGGGTTGTACCTGTAATCTCATCGAGAACAAGACAGGATAGACCAATACTGTATGAAGTGTGAGGGGCTTGCAGCTTGATATCACACCTAGCCTTGATTTGAGAAGTGGCTTTACTTAAGCCAGAAACAGTAACGTTGACTTCGCGAGTTGGAAGCTTCAACCTTTTACACAAATCTGAATGTATGAAGTTCGATTGGGAACCGGAATCCAACAGGATTCGCACAACGTGAGGCGTACCATCATCAGCGATGAGTTTAGCGGTAGCCGTAGGTAAGAGTACCTGCAAAGCATTCGAACAGAATGCAGAAATCGATTGATTTAGCTCAACAGGGGTTTCTGCTGACACTGCAGATCCTGGTTGACTAGAAGAAGCATTTTGAGGTTTATCCTCATGAAGAAGTGTGTTGTGCCTTGATTTGCACTTTCTACACGTATATTTGGAGCTACAGAGGCTCGATAGGTGACCCTGAGTTAGGCAATTAAAGCATACGCGGAGCTCTTTTGCCTTTGACTTTCTGTCAAGAACAGACAGCTTGACAAACTTATCCCATTTGTACAAGGAATGAGATCCTTTACAAAGTGGACACGAAGGGGTACCCGACACAAATGATTTAGAATGTACCTTGGAAGACCTTTCGGGTACAAGCTTGCTATCTTTTACCTCTAGAGTTTCTAGAAGATTTGCTGTATTTTGCAAGAATTCCTTGAACTCATCAAGATTAGGCAGGTCAGAACTTGACCGGTTTCTAAGGACCTCCCATTCACGAAATGTAGTGGGGTCCAGTTTTTTAGAAACTACATAAATTATAACAAAATCAAGAAGCTCGCTTTCGGTAGCTAATGATTTGATTGCTGCAAAATGCTTGAATAACATATCGCTAATCGTACGTAATTTAGTTGCAGATTCCTTACTGCAAGATTCAAGCTCAAAAATAGCCTTGAGGTGGTTATGAACCAGAATTTTTGGATCATTGTATCGATTGCACAATGCCTCCCAAGCTAGAGTATAATTACCCGCAGTAAACTCTAAACTTTTTATAATTTGGCTTGCATCACCCTGTAAACTAGCCTTTAAGTAATGCAGCTTTTGAATATTAGTTAAAGCTTGATTCTCATGAATTAAACTAATAAAAATCTCACGAAATTCCAGCCATTCTGACACGTTCCCTGAATATTTGGGAATCGAAATGGCAGGAAGGCGTACAGCTTGATTATTGCAATGTGAACTGCAATTTGAATGCGTTGATCTTACGCTACCGTTAGGAGATCCAGAACGATCTGGTGCAACATCAGATTGCTTGTTGTATTCATTAATCAAATATTCAGCTTGTGAGATTGCACGAAAATAAGAGTTTTCAAATTCGACTTGTTGCTGCATTTCAGATTCTGTATCCTTACTGGTGTCTAAAATTTGTTCATGAACCTCATAATATTCTGATAACACGGTGGCTATAGCATCCAATCTTTTTTGCAATTCAATAATTTGAGTACTAGGTAAAAATTGATCTTCATCATGAATTGTTTGCAAAGATTGCACGTGACTTGCAAAACGCGTAAGCTTGCCTTTGATAGAGCCACGTACTCTTACAAGCGGATCCATAATTGTTGAAATTAAAACAACTTAAGGATGAAACTAACTTTTCGTACGCCACTGGCGTGAATTTTGTACGCTTCTGGTACGCGGACCCAACGGGTCAACTATCTGTGATATTTCAGGCAAGATGCTACGCGTGGTAGCTTTACTACTTGCAGAATCTGAAATATTCTTTAATGACAAAACCTTTCGCACGCCTCTGGCGCGAATTTGTTTACAACGCAGACAGCGTTTGATAACAACGCGAGAAACTTGTCGCTTACGACGCAGAAAACGACCCTGGTACAACGCGAGATGATTCACTTGTGACTGCAGTATGAAACATGCAGGGGATATCGCTAACAAACGTAATAGCTTGGCATTTCACGCAATTAAAATGTTTATATGACTCATAAACCATTTGTTTACGCAATAATACGCAGCTGAAATTATGCACATGTATAACACAGATGATAGAAAACCAAATATTCATGCATAGGAATCACAAAAATAGGAAATTAGGCTTACATTGATATTGGTGTATGTGCCGCCTCGCCGTGCCGCCTCGCCGTTTTTCCTCGTTGCTGTGTTTCGTACTACCGTCTCGCCTGCAGCTGCAATGCCCACGTGCACGTTGTTGCCGCGTTTGGCTGTCTCGTTCTCACGTTGCTAGCACCGTATGCTGTCTTCCTTCCTCTCGTTACGGGCACCGCATGTGCCCTCTTCGTTCCACGCGTTGCTGCGAATATCGAACGCTGCTTCCTTGCGGTCGATTACATGCAATGCAATACAAAACTGAATATGCTTTTGTACTTGCCAATGACCAATGTTGTCGAATGCTGTCGCTGTTGACTGGACTCGCAATGACCTAATGTGGTTTAATCCTGGCTCTGTAGGACCAATGTTGTGGAGCCTTCTCAGTTTTCCGTTATTTGGAAAATTCCTGATTGCCAGCTCGCCTTGGAATTTAATGGACTGTATGAATTGTAGGTTTCACTGAATAAATACACTCGTTGAAAGCCGGAAATATGTTACTTTATTAGCAATAAACAACACATTGAACATTTGAACATTTACAAGAATTAGCTTTCGTAGAGCGGACTCCTTCGCATGCAGTCTCGTCGACAGATGGAAGTTAAGTGTTTTTAGAATCGGATGCCGGCCCGGCAGTCTACTGCGCACAGTATGAATTCAGAATGCAAGAGAGGCGGCAAAAGTTTATAAAGTCCTTAACATAGGGCCTTAGCATAAGTTTAGAGGAAACGGAGTATTTAGTAGTCAACTCGAAAGCACAATATGAAGTCTTAATAAATGAAGATGTCGCAGTAAGACAAGTAGAAAGGTTTAAATACCTCGGTGCTACAATACAATCGATAAAAAAGGTTTGGGAACAGAAGAGATCAGAACTCGAATAGTACAAAGTACTTAAAATCAATTTGATGGGACAATACTATATCTAACAAAAACAAAAAAAGAATAGGTAAAGTAATGGTAGAGTCGGTGCTATGTTATGGCAGTGAGGTATGGACTGTAACAGCGGAAATGAAACGAAGACTAAACACAGTTCAAATGGACGAAAAAGCAGAAAGGTATCGAGACGAGATAGAGTGACGAACGAGGAAATAAGACGCAGAATAGAGTGGAGGCACCAGAATCAGTTGTGGACAGAATTGGAGAATGGAGGAGACGACGTGGCTTATGAACATCTTTAAATGGTCGCCGCCGGTTAAGAAAAAAAGAGGTAGACCACGCAAACCGTGGAATGAGTGTATTCGGAGAGCCATGGAGGAACCTGGAAGAAGACCAAGCACAGAACAGGGAGGTTTGGAGACAGGGAACAGGAAGACGGCATTTAGCTGTATTGTAAACTAGCATAACTGAAACCGGTTGTAAACTTCATGTAACACCTTTAAAGCACTACGAACGAACGCCAATGAGAAATGCCAATGTCCAAAAATAACACTGCACGTGTAACTAACATCAACTAAAGTACGTTTTTTTCCTATAAAAATTTTCAAGGTCAAAGAATTTAGGGTTTATGTTGGCATAACTTGGATTCCTTTAAAACATGTATGTTGGTAAAATTTGTTTTAGTAACTTTATAGAACTAAAAATTGGTGGGAAATTTAAAATCTGGCATTCAAGTTGTATGTACATCAAAAGCTCTTGCCAATCTTTCGTAAACGTCTTCTTCTGGTGTGTTAGGCTGCAGATCCAACAGTTCCTCTGCACACTTCAGAAATGCTTTTTTCAATTTAATTTTAAAAGATTACGTTTTTACGCGTATTCAGTTTCAAAAAAGAAAAGCTGACAATTTAATTTTAAATATCAAAATGACACAAGTCGTTTACAGGAAAACCTGACGAAAATAAATTTTCTAATAATTTTAAGAAAGCAGTTTTGCCAATTTTATCTTGACCTTGAAAATTTTTATAGGAAAAAAACGTACTTTAGTTAAAATAACTAGCGCCAAAATAATGACCACTTAAAAACGTTCGATTATTTCGAAATGCACTGTATATCTCTACACTCAAATTTGCCTGTTAATGGCGGCCAACAATCGTATGGCCACACTGTCTTGTATATAGTCACTGTACAGTAATCCAGAGCCAGTAGATATCTACTGGCTCTGCAGTAATCCAGAGCCAGTAGATATAGAGAGTACCGCCATGTCCACCATGTTTATTCCTCTGACATATGCGTCACTTTGAGGTTTGTAACACAATTCCGTCAACGTGACGTTTGTTGGCAATCCAAAACTTTACTTAAAATTGGCATGACTGTAAGTCCATGTCAAATTCGAGGTTAGCAGGTTAGTTTTTGCGTCAGTTTTGACACAAACTGGCGCAAAACATAACCTGCTAACCTCGAATTTGACATAGACTTACAGTTTTGCCAATTTCAAGTAAAATTTTAGATATACCTCATTCAGTCATTGCTGATGGGAACAAAAATGGCGGCGATGGCGGCATTTTCACGGATCAAAGAATGGCGGTACTCTCTATATCTACTGGCTCTGCAGTAATCTACAGTGGCTATATACAAGACAGTGTGGCCATCCAGAGCCAGTAGATATAGAGAGTACCGCCACGTACGCCATGTTTATTCCTCTGACATATGCATCACTTTGAGGTTTGTAACACAATTCCGTCAACGTGACGTTTGTTGGCAATCCAAAACTTTACTTAAAATTGGCATGACTGTAAGTCCATGTCAAATTCGAGGTTAGCAGGTTAGTTTTTGCGTCAGTTTTGACACAAACTGGCGCAAAACATAACCTGCTAACCTCGAATTTGACATAGACTTACAGTTTTGCCAATTTCAAGTAAAATTTTAGATATACCTCATTCAGTCATTGCTGGTGGGAACAAAAATGGCGGC
Organism: Agriotes lineatus; assembly: GCA_940337035.1. Classification (NCBI taxonomy): domain Eukaryota; kingdom Metazoa; phylum Arthropoda; class Insecta; order Coleoptera; family Elateridae; genus Agriotes; species Agriotes lineatus. The sequence goes on along the minus strand of CALNHX010005632.1, from coordinate 921 downwards.
GATAGCGGCATTTTCACGGATCAAAGAATGGCGGTACTCTCTATATCTACTGGCTCTGCAGTAATTTACAGTGGCTATATACAAGACAGTGTGGCCATCCAGAGCCAGTAGATATAGAGAGTACCGCCACGTCCGCCATGTTTATTCCTCTGACATATGCGTCACTTTGAGGTTTGTAACACAATTCCGTCAACGTGACGTTTGTTCGCAATCCAAAACTTTACTTAAAATTGGCAAGACTGTAAGTCTATGTCAAATTCGAGGTTAGCAGGTTAGTTTTTGCGTCAGTTTTGACACAAACTGGCGCAAAACATAACCTGCTAACCTCGAATTTGACATAGACTTACAGTCTTGCCAATTTCAAGTAAAATTTTAGACATACCTGAATCAGTCATTGCTGGTGGGAATAAAAATGGCGGCGATAGCGGCATTTTCACGGATCAAAGAATGGCGGTACTCTCTATATCTACTGGCTCTGTGGCCATCATGCATTAGGTAATATCTGTGATCATACGCTGAAACTATGTAATGTAGGAATCTGTAAAAACTACAACATTGGGTAATTTGTACAATTAGAAGTAGATATCTCACCAAATATCCGGTAAAAATTTATCGTGTTGGAAGTCATAACCGGAAATCTTAACAGCGCATCCTGTTGCAAATATAGCGAAGGAAAACCACAATCATTCGAGTTGGTCGAAATTCCGTGTTTGAATATAGTAAAGTAAAATCTAGATTGTTCTAATTAACCGCGCATCCGTTTAATGTTATCAAAGACAAATTAATTTGGAGTTTGATTAACGACGACCGTTTAATATAAAAGCCTCTAACAAAATCGGCATTTTATTGGAATACTGCGGGAGGGTTTCACCTCTGGCGTGGTTTACACGTTGAGTTACTGTGCCCTCATGAAGTGTTTTA